>JAULJZ010166657.1:0-16061 GCA_032270985.1 Heliamphora pulchella | reverse complement strand
GCTAAGTCATACGCGAAAAGTCATCTACAAAGATAATAAAATACGAATATTCATTAACAGTAGGAGTTCGAGAAGGTCCCTAAATGTTCGTGTGGACTACATCAAAAGACTTAGACGCACGACTATGACTACTACGAGGAAAAGAACTACGGTGATGTTTGCCAAACTAGCAAGTGTCACATTCTAAACTAGACACTGAACCAAAGACGGAATAGCCAACTTCAATTTGTCCAATGAGAGGTGACAGAAGCAAAGATGCCACTGAAGTAGAGAGACAGAAGCACTCAATGCAGATGCAGGAGAACGAGATGATGGTGCAGTATGCTACTATAGGTCGTCTTTCTCATGCCCAAACCAATCATCTTCTGAGTCTGGAGGTCGTGAAACACACAAGAAGAAAGAGAAAAAGTTATCGAACAATTGAAGGCTTTAGTTAATTGACTAACAGATAGCAAATTAAAAGAAAAATCGGGAACAAAAAGTCTTGAAGGTAGAGACAAGGAGGAGGTGGGATGAAGGACACCCCGCTCATTAACTAGACGAGACGAGCCATCAGTTAAGATAATATGTTGGTGAATACGAGTCAAATCAAAAAACAAGGAGGGGCTACCCGACATATGAGAATTGGTACCATAATCAATGACCCATATGGGAGAAGAAATAGCAGCACATGCAATGGTACCTTACTTTGCTAAAGTAGTAGTAGAGACAGAAGGATAAGCAATGTGTAAAGTCTGAACCAACTCACTAAGCTGGGTGGTGAGGGTTTCATGAGAACTCGATGAAGATCCATCCGGACTGTTGGAGGAGATAGGCTGCGGATATTGAAGTGTCCCGTCAGTGACATGATGAGCAGAACTGTACTTACTATATTTCTTCTAACAGTATGGTTCAGTATGATTAGTGCTACCACAGTGATCAGACTTTCGTTCATGCCAATTACCTAAGCGACCACCACCAAGGGAGCCACCCCTAGAAAAATGACAGTCGCGACCACTCTGATTGTGACTATGACTGTCCCTAGTAGAGACTAAAGCGGAAGCCGCGGAACTAGGAAGAGTAGGGCGCGGTACAGTAGACGAGTGGCCCAATGTTGAACGTAAGAGCCGAGAATATGCATTAGCGGCAGTAGGTAAAGTTTTACTGGTAAGGATCTGATCTTTGAACCCCTGCAAGTCAGAGTCCAAACCAGAAACAAGAGATGCAACCTAAAGTGCTCCCAATGGCGTTGCTATTGTACAATATTCGTAGTGAGAGGTCGATGTTACAATAGTTGATCCCATAAACTCTTCAGATTTGTATAATACTCAGCGAGAGGTTTACCAGATTGCTTAGTGTTGAAAATTTGTTCATACAGTTCATATACTCGAGAAATGTTACTCTGAGTAGAGAAAGAGTTGACAAGAGAATCCCAAGTCTTCTTAGATGTATCACATAACTCGACAGTAGTGGCAATATAGGGTTTCAAGCTATGCTATAACCATCCCATAACAGAATCTGTACTTTCCTAATCGACGAGTTTAGAGTCACTAGTTGCCGGAGGATGATTGATAATATAGCTTTAACCGTCTCTTCCCTTTAAGAAATACTTTAAATGCGTGTGCCCAAGCTAAATAATTTAGTCTATTCAAGCGCTTAGAGGTAACACAACGTGGAAGGTCATCATCTTTGATATCAACGGTTTTTGTCTCAGCCATAACTAGTGTATCCCGTTATAAACAACAGTAATCAGAAACCAACGATTGTACCAAAAATCAATAGCAATGACCGAACCATAAATTAATAGCAGCTGAACCAAAAAGCAACAACAATGAAAGATCAACAGCAATGACTGAACCAGAAATCGAATCAAGATGAGGAATCAACCCGAAATCGTGTCCAGTGGTGGCGCCAACTGAAGCAGATCACAAAACTCACACGGATCTGGATGAATACCACTAAATCAAGCATAAATCAGAACAAATCAAGCACAAAGCGATACCAACATGATGTATCGGCACTGATGGAGTAGAGTCAATACTAATTGCTTCGATCTGGATGAGTGAGATGCACAGAGAGATGGTCGCGATGTCATGGCTGAGCTAGGGTGTTGAAAACAGCGCCGACTTCAAAGGATCTAGGGTTTCGCCGACTGCAAAAGCTTTGAGGGTGGTTGCGCAGGTGTTGCGATGGCTGCGCAAGGGCTTCGAAGGTGGCGCGATGGCTTCACGACCTATAAGGCTAGGGTTTTGTCGATTGTAAGCAGATGTTGCGACCTTTAACGGTGTCCCAACCTTTAACGGCTAAGGCTCGTCGACTTCAAGGCTTTAAGGATGGTGCAACCATCAATGGTTTCGAGCTAGGGTTTTGTCGATCTTTAAGGTCTGTACCATTGGCGGCGTTACGCTGACGTCATCGTACGGAAGATGACGTCAGCACGTCGTATTTACCTCACTGTATGTGTCAAAATAGAAGAATAATTCTAGGGTTGAATTTTCTATTCTGATACCAAGTGAGATTGTAAATAAGTAGTTTTAGGGTTTTTAGAGAAAGAGACGAGAGAGGATGATAGAAGAGATTAGGGTTAGGAGCTTAATCAGTCCTTTCTCCATGACATCTATTTATATTAAATGAATATTATACAAGAACACAAATACCTTTAATATAAAAAAAAAGAAGACTCTAACAGTATTAATGCTACAAAAGGGATTTTTAAGCATTTCAATGCAACCATATTATGCTCTGACTTGATTGATGTGGCATTCTTGCCAATTGTTTGTTGAATTGAACATGTACAAATTCTACGCGGATACTATTGAAGGTTAATAACAATGTTGTTGTAGCATAGTGGTCAAGGAAGGTAGAGGAAAGGTAGGAATGGATGGATTTCGTTGTTGAGAGACGGGGAGATGCAAAGTGATGCAAGACAATTAGAAAAAGATCTCAGGCATCCACACCTAAAGAAGTATAGGAATCCACACCTAAATAAGAATTAGAATCCACACCAATTATAGAGAAATAATAATTCATTCAATCAATCAATAATCCAAAATACATGATTAAGAGTTTTAAAATAGATTATTGAGATAAAAGATGAATAAAGATAAAAGAAAGATATGCTCATCTTATCTAACAAATCCTATCAAAGCATTTCTACTAAAGTAAATCTTAAATAACAAAATCCAATAGTATAATGAATAAATAAATAAACTGAAGATTTCACATCATTCGGGTCCACATGCATAATCATAATCATTTGGGCAACTAGTTGTCCACATCAAATCTCTTGGGGTGAGTCGAGTGTGGTATAGCGCCGCTTTAGTAGTACTCAAGGAAATTTGAGGCCAGATGGTGTGACGCATCTCTAGTGATCTGAGTAGCTTTGGAAACAGGCCTCCCGTGCATTTGAACTAGAGAATGATGAAGCCTCCATCCCTGGGCACACATTTTAGTGTGGCATTTTTTGTGCTAGGGAGATGGGTAAAAATACTGAGTCACGAATAGATTGGAGGTCTGGTGGAACATAAGGCTCAATAGAATGATAAAGCAATGTTGCCGCAACTATCACTATCAATGATGACTTTGCGAACCATGTCGCCTTATTTGGGGTAAGTGTAAAAAATTGTGTTCCTTCTCCAATCGTCAACTTGTTGAGATTTTGTAAGGGCACATCAAACCACCCCTAATGTAGAAGACACATTAAGTGCCTAGGTAAGAAATTCAATATGAGGTAAGAGTCGAATGGAACGAAGATGGTGGCTTGCCTCCTCATAGTCTATCTTTGGGCAAAATATGTTATCAAGGTTTAGACCAGACTTGGGTTGCTCCAAAATAGGTTATGGCTCAAGACTTGGGTTGCTCTAGGTAAAGTTATGGCTCATGACCTAGGTTGCTCCAAAGTCTTGGCTCCAAAATATCTCTCTCCAATGACCTAGTGCCGAAATCCTCTTCTTTTAATTCGTGGGTCTCCTAAAGTAATAAATAAATAAATAAATAAATTATATATATATATATATATAATAAAAAAATATATATTATTTATTTATTCAAAAAAATAATAATAATAATAAAGGAAGGGCAAGAAGACTCACTAACCCCAAAAGCGGCGGCTCCAAAATTTGTTGCTCCAGGAAAAAAAGGTGGCTCGAAAAAGTGAGTAAGTTGTTCCAAAATAGGGGTGGCTCCAAAAGTGAGTCGCTCCAAATGCAAGTTTCTCCAAAATGGGTCACTCCAGATTAAGTTGATCCAAAAGTGAGTCCGTCCAAAAGTGAGTTGCTCCAAGAAAAGGGTGACTCCAAAAGTGAGTTACTCCGAAAGTAAGTTGCTCCAAGAAAATGGTGGCTCCAAAATGAGTCGCTCCAAAAGTAAGTCGCTCCAAAAGTAAGTCGGTCCAAAATAGGTCGCTCCAAAGTGGGTTGCTCCAGAACCTGTCGCTCCAAAACCACAACTTCCAAAATCGTGGCTGCAACTTCTCTTCAAAGTCCATAAATCTTTTGTCTAGCTTAGGAAATTTGGAGCAAGGGTAGAAAATTTCCAAGACCAAAGTGGACCCAAGTGAGGGACCCTCCCTCTTTTATATGACCGAGGGTATTTTGATTTCTGAACCACTTCCATTCTTGTGAAAGAATAGAGATAAGTACAACTTCTCTCCAAAAAGAAGTAGCCCTGTCAATTCCATTCTATCATGAGATGGCATGGAATGATTTCGAATTCAAATTTCAGTTGTCCAAATCCCACCAAGTGTATCTCCAAAGATAAATAAACAAATAAATTCGATACACGAGCATGCACGTGCACTCTCATTAGTCATGAGAGCACTCGCATAAGAGGGCACATTGTGAGTATGGTCATTCACCTCCGGGCTAACTTCGCTCCGTTCGCTCAAGAAGGGCTTGCTCCAACCTAGCCTAGCTCCACTAATTCATCAGGGGTTAGCTCTGACCCACCTAACTCAACTTGGGGGTTGGCTCCAGACAACCTCTCTATTTCCTAAGAGAGTTTACAACTCTCCTTAGGATAAGATTCCATGATAAGACCTAGGCTAAGAGTAGGGTCTAGGAGACCTTGTTTGAGATCTCTGGAGGATTGTGGCTTGGGGGTAGGAGCTGAGGGTTCGTCAGAGTTACTTGATTTACCCCACCTTTAGGGTGGCTCCACTCTGACCAACCTTAGAGAGAAAGGGGTGTGTGTTAACACAAGAAGACAAGAAGTACACTGACCACTCTGAGGAATACGGTTCTCAGAGGCCAACAATGGGCATAGCATGTGCTCCTTTGCCACGTCGAGTATCAGAGGCCTCCACTAGTGGTCAGAACATCCAGGTTGTCGCTCCAAGGGAATGGCTCCACCTGTCCCTTAGTAGCAGCAGTCTTCGGGCTCCTTTATCTCCTATATAAAGGAGATCAATCTCCTATTCCAAAGGTTACTGTTCATCGGTCATTTTTCCCCGACTTTGAGCTTCTCTCTCCACCACTTCCCTCTCTCTTTCTCCTAGTGTTGCCTCTACTCTCCTCCTCCTCCTCCGGCGGTCCCGTGCCATAAAGTGCCTACCATATTTCCAAACATTCCAGTCTTCCCCTGACTCCGGACCTATCACCTATATATATATGTATATGCATATGTCTATATATGTACACTAAAATCAATAATATCATTTGGGTCCACATGCATAGTTGTCTGGGTAATTGGTGTTTGCACCATGGAGAGTTATGAAATTGCCATGTAGAACTAACTGAACTGATCGTTTTTTTTTTTGGGTAATTTAGCTGAATTGTTCTTATCAGTACAGTGATTCATTTTCTTATTATTACTATATTTTTTTTAGAAAATTTACAGGAATACCCCCTACACTATATCCGTGTATCATTTAACTCCCATAAATTAAAACTCGTACAAAGTGGTTCCTTAACTATTTATTTGTATTACTTTGCCCTCTTCTATTAGGGGGTGTTCCTGTAATTTTAATTAATAGTTAGGGGGGGGAAAAGTGATACAAACAAATAGTTAGGGGGCCATTTTGTACGAGTTTTTAATTCAATGGGGTTAAGTGATACACGAGTATAGTGCAAGGGGTGTCCCTGTATTTTTTTTTTTTACAATTGTTCTTCAATCTTTCCATTTTATGGGAAGTAATTACAACACTCCTGATAAATAAATGACTACTGAAAAGCAAACAGAAGAGAAGGATAAACCTGGTTAGCGAGTTAAAAGCATTGCCGAAAAGGGAAAGGAAACTGCTTTTTGGCTTTCGTAGGATCGTTAAATCTACAACAATTATAGTTCTCATCCCTCAAAGGTTATTGGGTTGTCTAGGTATATAATTTTATTTAGAATGTAAATTGCTGAGGTTGGAAGACGCCTTCGATTATAAGAATGAAATGAGAATTGTGATTGTGGAGAAATTACAACTCAACTCAACAAATCTTGGTCTCTATTACTTGAGATTGGCGACATGGATCTTCATTCAGTTGATTCTACTCATTCATATCTTCTGCTAAGTTTAAGCACATTGTAAGTAAGAAAATCCCCAATAGAAGAATTCTTAGGATCCATGTTTATAAATGTGTGATTGTAAGTTTTACACTGGTTCCTGGCTGTCAACCTGCCACAACCAGTGTCCTTTTTCAGGTTTGGGATTAGAGCAGTAAAAGATGAAACACTAAACACACATGATCAGAGTAACTTTTTCAGAAAACATCATAATGGATAACGTTTGTCATTATCCAACCTGAATGTACATAAAAATTGGGCTAGGAACATTTATAGAAGGTTTAGTTGATGAGATTTCTTCCCCTTCAGGGAAGGTGTCACAAAATAAGAAACATACAATATTATCTTGACTAGATTCATACCAATTCATTTCATTTCTATGATGAAATTATTTGGCCTCATTATTCCTGAAATGGATTTTGTGTTTTTTCCCTTACTGGGCATTGGAACATCCCAATGTTTGAGCAACAAAAAATTTAACTACCGAATAAATCAAATTGCATTTGTGTGACATAGTCTAATGAGGAACATTGTTGTTATCTAGCGGAACAAAAGTAAAACTGGGTTCCCATTAGTTTCCTAAATGTCCTTTTCTTGACGAACTGTGACAATAGTTTGAAAGCTTGTATGCATTGTTTGAACCCTTTGCTAATAGCTTAAGTTTTCCGGAGAAAATATGATTGAGGATTGTACTTATTACAGGTTGGGAGAATTTTGGGTTCAAGTCTTTTCTACATTTGTTCCCTGCTTGTATGTTGTTTCTTGTCATGTTTGGATGATTGCATCTCTAAGAAATACTCCAACACCACACCTTTGTCATATATTCCATACATCATACTAGAAAACTGAGTGCTAGGGATGGTGGATAAATGCTGAAAAAGGTGCTTTCACGTGAAAATTGAGCAAAGGAAAGAAGGGATCTCTAAAGAACCAGAGATTGGGAAAACTCGATTAAAAGAAGGAAGCTCGGAAACTTCAAGCATAGAAGTGATTAGTGAACTCCTCTTAAGACACACCAATGGGAAAAAGGATTAACATGTATAAAATCCTCTTTGGAGGCAGGTGCAGTTTTGGGATAAAGAGTAAAATACGAAATTCACTCAAGAAAAACAATATTATCTGGGTGTTTTTTGTTGCTGTATTTAGGGTGAAAAAGTTGAATTATTAAAAAGCCGAAGCTAAAAGTACCAAAATGAAACTTCTCTAAAATTTTCTTTTTAAGTTGTTTTTGGCCCATAAGAAAAAATAGAAATTGTTGCAAATGCTCCGATACAACTGTCTATACAAAAAAAATGCAAAAAGATGCTGGCAGAATGCAGAAGCATGCACCTGCTATGAGAGATTGTAAATTTTTGTTAAATGTTACATCCCTAGAAAGCACACAAAGATGCATGTTGAGCTTACTATGCTCCCCGTTTGGAAGAAGAGCAAAAGATGGTGAACTAAACCACAAAAAAGACAGTAATTAGGGACCCTAAATGGACAACTTCTCACATGGTAAAACTCCAGGAAGTAGTGGGTATAGATAAACTTCAGTAATGACCTTATCCCTTAAGACTCAAAGAATAGAAGAGGAAAAGTGACGTGATCTAGCTCTCTTAAGAATATGTTGATGTTTTCTTTTGATTCCACCATTTTGTGTTGTATCTGAACAAGAATATTCAAGAAAGTGCCACATGCAGCTACAAATTTGTAAATTCTGGTAAGAAATATTCCCCATTTAAACCAGTTTCCCATGGTGGTAGAAATCTAAGTTTTAACATGGGAATGAAAGGTGTGATAGATAAGAATAAAATCATATTGGTGAGACATGATATAATAATGAAACGTGTGATAGATAAGAATAAAATCATATTGGTGAGACATCGTATAATAATCCCAATAAAATTGATTGTAATCATCCATAAAAGATGAATAGTACAAAGGTAATTGCAGAGTTGTAATCTCGGAAGGTTCCTATATATCAATATGAGCTATAGAAAAAGTAGAGGTAGAAACAAAAAATGATTTAACTAAAAAGTTAAGTGGACCTTTCTTACTTAGAAATGTCAATAGCTGACACTTTACCCAATAGTGTGCACCTTTTTTGTTATTTTAATACTGGTCTGGGTCATGACAATTTAGGGCTTTGGTTATGGTTGCACACAGTTATCTCAACTTCGGGTGACTCAGTGACGAGGTGCATTTGGTATGCACTCAAATAGCGTTGAACATAGTATTCCAGTCCGTTTGTCTATGTTTATTGTAGAATATTTCTTCCTGTTCCTGGATGAGTTTTATATGCTTGAAGAATACATGTTGAGCACATACCTGTTAGTCTTGAAGTCATCACTTGACATGAAGGATTTTTTTTGTCTATATCCTATTTTGTTAGTCTACTTAAAACTCTGAATCTTTCTATTTCCGATTTCTTGTTGCAGCCTGATCTTGCAATGGCTGCACCAATAATGAACGTGAATTTATCAAATGGTGTTCCGACTCATGTTTCACGAGGAGTTTTGGCCTCCATTTTACCATCTAGGAAATGGGAGTTACATTCGACTGTACAAACTGAGAATTTAGTATTGAGTGACGAAGATAAAAAGAAATGGGAAGAATGTAAACATGCTCTTTCTGCATTTAATTTTAGTGTTGAGGAGGAAGACAAAATACTGGGAAAGGCATTTGGCCAGATCCACTCACCTTACTGGGGTGAAGAAAGGAAAAAAGAAGTGCCAACTTATGAACTTGTGAATGAAATATTGGACTATCTGAGGAGTTTGAGCCTGTCAAACGATGATCTTGCGAAGCTGCTGAAGAAGTTCCCTGAAGTTCTGGGTTGCAGTCTCAAACACGAGTTGAGGACCAATGTGCAGGTTTTGGAAAAGGAATGGGGAATAAAAGGTAAATCCCTTCGAAATCTTCTTCTTCGTAATCCGAAAGTGTTGGGCTATAATGTTGATTGTAAGGGAGATTGTATGGCGCAATGCACTCGGTGTTGGGTTCGATTTTAGCTGTAATAATTTTTTAATCAGTTGGTCTGTAGAAACTAGATTGATCGATTGTTTCTTCTCCCACAGATGGAGAGAGCTGTATATGTTGGCTATAGCTTTGATGTCATTGAATTAAGTGCAAGCCCGAAATAATCACTTGTATATCAGGATACTTATTTGTATAATGATTTCACTTTGGGTTATATTTTGGTTTTGAATATTTTGAATATAACCAGTGAATATTCTTGTCTAATACTTGTGTTTTGTTGGAGTCGGACTTGGAATTTTTTGGCCTTTGCTTTGATCAGATGGGCAAAAGATAATGGTAGGATTAGATTTTGGGAGTTCCCGTTGTGCAAGCAAGGGCCAGAACAAACACCCAAACATCATAGAGACACATGTTTATGTTAGTTAAAAGTGTAAAGAAAGTAATCTTTAGAGATTTAGAGAATGAGAAGAAAGAAGACATGGAGAAGTAATTAGGGTTTAAGAACATTATCAGTCTCCGCTACCTAACATTTATTTATGTTAAATAAATATACGTTACAATGACACAAATACTCTTAATACAGAATAGGACTCTAATACTCCCTCTTAAGTTGGAGCTTATGGGTTATATATGCTCAATTTGGAAGACAAGTTAAAAAAGATGAACGAGGGAAAGGTTTGATGAAGACATCGCCAATATGATCTCCAAAATGAATGTAGGAAGTGATAATTTATTTTTGGAGCAACGAATTTGGGATGAAGTGACAATCAACCTCAATATGTTTGGTCTGCTTATGAAAGACTGAATTATGTGCAATAAAAATCGTAGTCTGGTTATCATAAAATATTTGCATTGGGGTAGGAGTAGTAAGTCCAAAATCAAGCATAAGAGAGCGGGCTCACAACATATTAGAGGCAGTATGGACCATAGCATGATACTCAACTTCAAAACTCGAGTAAGCAATCACAGATTGCTTTTTACTTTGCCATGTGACAAGATTTTCACTAACAAAAGTACAGTATCCGATGCCGACTGCCAATCAAAACGACTATCAATCCAATCAGCATCACTGAAGCTATTAACGGACAAAGTTAATGCGGGCTGATATAATAAGCCGCGACCAGGAGCACTCTTCAAATACTGCATGATACGACAAACAATATTATAATGAGACTGGCGAAAGAAATGCATAAATTGACTAACTACCTCAACAGCATACGTAATGTCGGGGGGAGTAACTGTGAGATAAATGAGTTTACCAAACAAGTAACGATAACAACTAATCAATACAATAGTATCAGTCGAAGAATGATGAACAAATACGAAGTGATCGGATGAGGAACGCTAAAAATCATATTCAAGGAAAATAGACTTGAAGTAATCAAACCAGGAACGATGGTATTGCTTCAGACTATAGAAAGCGTTGCGTAAGTGACAAACAAGATTCTCACTGCCAGGCACAATATAGTCTGGTGGTTGAGCCATACAGGCTTATTCCTATGGATCAACGCGAAGAAATGTGTTCTTAATATCAAGTTGATATAAAAGTCAAGAACGACTAATAGTAACAGAGAGGAGAATGCGAACAAAATTAAGGCGAGCCATCGGTAAAAATGTCTCCAAATAGTCAACTCCATAGGTTTGAGTGTAGCCTTTGATCACGAAGGGAGCCTTAAGACGTTTGATAGATCCATTAGAAAGATATTTAATGGTATATACGTAACGATAACCAACATTTTGTTTTCCCAGAGGAAGAGGAGTAAGCTTCCAAGTGTGATTCTCATGAAGAGTACTCATTTCCTCATCCACAGCTTGCTTCCAGCCAGATACAGATAGAGCCTGCATATGAGAAGTTGAAAGAGAAACAACAGACAAGGCAGTAGCGAAGAAAAGAAAGCAAGAAAAGACATGAGTATAGTAAACATACTAAGTAATAGGGTGTTGAGCACAAGTATGTTTACCTCAATGTAACGCAATGGGTAAGTCATCATCATGAGAGGAAGGGAACAAAGCAAGAGCCTCCAATGGAGAAGATGCTGGGGTCGAGCCAAAAGAAACAATGAGCCGATCGTGAGAGCGCTGATATACTTGAAAGGAGCAAGACGACGACAACGACATAGAAAGAGGTAAAGTCGGAGATTCCCCCTCACGACAAGAAATAAGGTTAGAGGATTACTCTTGATTAGAAGAGAAAAAAAAAAGTAAACTCAATCCAGGTGACATCAACACTGACAAAATAGTGACGAGACTCAGGATGATAACACCTATACCCCTTTTCAATCATAGAGTAACTGAGAAACACACATTTACGAGCCCTAGTTGAAAGCTAATCAAGATTAGGATCGACTATATGAACAAAGGTAACACATCCAAACACGCGAGGGGTAACAGAGCAAGGAGATGAAGCATGGTATAAAAGGGAGAAAGGAAACTTCTAAAAAAGGACAACAGAAGGCACACAGTTTATGAGATGACAGGCAATAAGAACGGCGTCACCCAAAAAATGTTTTAAGACATGAATGTAGAAAAGCATGGTACGTGCAACATCTAGTAAATGGCGATGATTATGTTCAACAATATCATTTTGTTGAGATGTATGGACATAAGTAGTATGATGAATAATACCATGATCATCACAAAAAGAAAAAACAACAGACTGCATGTATTGTAAGGACCCGATTTTTAAGCCTTAGGATTAAGAACGTTAAATCAACCAAAACTAATTTTTTAGATTATGGTTAAATCAAGAGTAAGAGACTCGAAGGATTAAGCCTAGAATTAGATTTGGGAATCAAAAACTCAAAAGCATAAAGATATATCTTAACCCAAAAGAACCATCGAATTTCTCAAAAATTAATAGGACTAAAAACCCTAGAACCCCATGAGAAAAAGAAAAATTATAGTTTGGCCTAAAATAATAACAAAATTTTAGAAATGACCCAAATTGAAAACGTGCACAGATAATAAGGCTTAAGTCCAAGGAATATTGAAGCTAAGTGCCAATCAAATAATTCAGAGAAAAATATATGCAAAGGCTTAATATTTCATGATTTTTAATAATTGCACGTTTAATCCCAAATTTTTGAATAATTACACTTTTAGGCCAAGACACCCAACAATTGGTAAATATGTGATGGCCCGATTCTCAGACACATCATTAATTTTTTTCCTTAATTACTTGTGAAAAATAGCAAATATATATATATATATATTCAAAGTAAACTATCTACTTCACTTATAAGTAATTAACTCAACTTAAAAGAATAAGTCAAAATAAGAGAAATTCTAATATAACAAAACAGAATTCCCAATATTACAAAAGGTGCTTCAGAGTCTTGGAATCAAAATATTACATTTCTACACTAATTTAGGAATTTCTCCACGGTTTCTTCTTCTGCGCCGGGTAAAGTTTAGGGCTCCTCTTCCTTGGTCGAGACTGCCTCCGCATATGTTTCTTCTTCACCTGGCATTTAAATGCCGTGAGCTACATGCTCAGATGAACAATTGTAATCCAACTAACCTACTCATAACACATCAATACACAACAATATCCATACAAGAGATACACAATTATATACACTAATTAATGTAAGGGTTCAACCTAGTTGACTATGTTCTCATTACGTACGTTATCAAAATCCTCGTTCTCAATTTCATCCTAACCAATGCAAGGATTCAACCTAAAACACTACGTTCTTTTTGTTCAAGCTCTCAAAAGTTCAACGTTGTTAAGTATTTTTCCCTCGGTTCTCACTAGAGGACCCATCCCAAATTCTCTCAATGCCGCGTTACCACAATGGGCCTTACCACCATGGTACCACTACATTCTCATACACTCATGTTCTCGTACATCTTGTCCCCGCCACATCATCCTTCCTATCTAGTACTACTTATACTCGGCTAACTGCCATGATGTGCAGTTTATCGTCGTAAGTATCCTCGTCTAGTACTACATATACTCAGCTGATTGCCCTGCGCAGATCAAGACAAAGCACGGCTGAAGATGTCAATGGACCCTTCCTCATCACCATAACACAATACACAACTCTCCCCATGTCAAAACCCAAGTTTGTTTCGAAGAATAAAGTTCGTTCGTAGTTCATCGTTTGGGTCGCTATACGTATACTTGGTCCACTAATCATGCTTTCAATACAGTGTCTAACTACTTTTAAAACATGCTTTGAGTACTATAAAAGCATCAACAAGTCTCATTCATGATAAGATTTAAACATAACACAACTATTCACACACTCAAGCATCACTAATCAACTTCTCTAAAAATTTAGCATCTTAGGTTCTGTTTGTAAAATTTATTTGAAATACTAAACGACATTTGTTTACCATGAAAGTTTACAAGATAATAGATATACATGTTCGGAATATTTCTTATGAAGAAACCTAAGCCGATAGGTGCTTCTAGACAGGAGCAAAAATTTGTTGAACATAATAGGTCCAAAAATGACGCTGTTTGGTAAAAACGAGTTTTAGGAAAAACTGTCTGGTCAAATCATTCCAAATAAATTTTAGATGAAAGATAACTCAAAAATCTAGCTCTCGATATAAAACTCGATATGAGGGGATTGTTCTAAAATTTTCTAAAAATCGGCAAAGTGGGCTGTTTTTTCACTCATTTGGCGTAAAAGTGTAAAAATTATATCTCGGGTTCTTAGACATCATTTTGGGTTTTACCAAAAATCACACATACTAATAATAACTTCATGAAGCTCCAGTAAAAATATGTTTTGAAAAAGACACTGTTTGGTTTACCAAAAAATTCGGGTATGAAGAGAAAGGGGGTTTTTTCTTGATTTTTCTTCGGTAGACTTGTCCCTACTCTTGTTTAACTTATATAATGGGTCCATTTATGATATTCAAGCTCTAAAACCAGTGTTTCTATTCCAGAGATATTAATATTCACATAACACTCTTGTTTAACTCATAGAAAGCAAAAAAAACACAAGGTGTCATTTTATGCACAACAACTAAGTTATCTCCTATTCGATTCTTTTTAGACCTTCTATCTAATCTTGTTTATAACTACTTAGATCATATTATTTGTAGTAGAGAGGGGTTACAAGAGAATGTTAAGATGAGTTGTAGGAGTTCCTCAATCGATGAATCTTGATCAAATTTGAAGGACTTAGCTTTAGTGTCAAACTTTATTCTTTCATTTTCTTCATTCTTCCTTCTTTCTTTCTTCTTCTTCTTCTTCTTCTTCTTCTTTGGGACACTCTCTCTCTAGAATCTTTCTTTCTTGGCCAAAAATTTGGTATGGGAATGGGTGAAAATGGTCTTCTATTTATAGGCTCATGGAAGGATCTAATGTGTAATTTTTTAAGGTCTGTTTGGTAATTAATTAGAATAGGTTAGAGACTAATTTCATAATTATAACTTTGTAGGTTGATGTGTTGTCAAGAGATGAATGATGAAAAAGTTGAGAAGATTTTAATCGAATAAGACTCTTTTAGCTAAAAAGAAGCATAAAAGTCTCCAGAATATCTGGAAAGATATTTTGACATAAAAAGTGATTAATGTATGCCACTCAATTTTTTAGAATTAAGATTTTATTTTAGAACTAATTTTGTAGAATGTAAAAATATTAAAATTATCTAAAACTGCTAAATTTATACAAAAAAAATCCTAATGCAGTATAAAAGTACATGTTCTCAAGACAAATCTTCAAGATATGTTAAAAGTATAACTTTTGTACTTTTTGGCACACTTCTTCCCTAGGGAAGCCGGTTACATGGGGCTTTTCTCCCCTTTTTTTATTTAAATGATTTTTGTAAATAATAATTCTTGCATTCAAAATTTTGGACCAAAAGAATTAAATTTGGGTCTTTCTTTTATTTTTAAGTTGGGCTTGACCCATGGGCTTTTCTTTTTATTTTTCTTGGGCTTAATTTTTTAATTAGGCCTTTAATCTAATGCGGGCCATAATATTTTCTTGGGCCTTTATTTTTACTTTTGGGCCTTGTTGAAGTTTTGAGATTCGTTGGAGTTTTAGTCCTTAACTCCTGTTGGGCCTAGAGTTGAATTTTTTCTTGGTTGTTTTTTGGGCCTTAGGTGACTTCTTGGACTAATTCATAATCAATCTTGGGCTTGCTATGAGTTTTAAGTACAATCTCTAAGAAATCGTAATGGCTTATCTTGAATTAGGGTTTCTGGCGTACGTGTGACTTTAAAAACTACTATTAGGGTTTTACGAGTTGTCACGCCCCGAAACCCAAGGTTACGTGAAAATTCACCAAACACCAGTTTTATAGAAAATAGGTTTTCATACATTCAAATTCACCTGTTGAAATCACAAGAAAACTTAATATGCATCTCTCATAAGCAGTAAACATTCTGTATAACATGCATAAGTATATCGCCTTAAGGTGTACAAAACTGCCTTCAGGAATAGGCATATCAACAAGAAGAAAAATTATAAAAGTCTTCCGCCACCACGGGTATCACCAGAGCTACACATGGTCATCATCCAAAGCATCACCTGAAAATAGTTTTACAGAAAAGTCCCACCTGTGAGCCGAAGTCCAATAGGAATAGACAATAAAACTGTAAAGCAGGTAATATGCAATCACATGGTGGGAGCGAACTCAACCACAAACCCAAAATGGTTTTCCATCCAA
>JAULJZ010166639.1:0-25326 GCA_032270985.1 Heliamphora pulchella | reverse complement strand
AAAATTTGACAAAAGAGACTCAAGCAAATGAGATCTCAAGAAAGAACCACCTACTTGCTACAACTGCAACAAAACTGAGCACATCAAGGCCGAATGTACTTTACTTAAGAAGGAGTCAAAGAAGAAGAAAAAAGACATGAAAGCAACCACGTGGAACGACTCTGATTCTAACGAGTTAAGCACTAGCTCAATTGACGAAGAAATAGCCAACGTCTGCTTGATGGCAAGTATAGATGAAAGGTAAGCTCCCATTCAAATTCATGTAATGATTCTACCTCTTCTTATTCTATGCCGTCATACGATTAACTTAAAAATAAAATATTCAACTTACAAATGAAAATGCAAAAATTGAAAAAGAAAATATTTCTAAGGAGCATGATTCAAAAGTTGAAACACTGAAAAAAGAAAACCTCATTTTAAGAGTCAAATTTGATAAATTAACAAAAATTTCTGAAAATGAGATTTTAAATTTAACAAAAGAAAATGATAGGTTAAGAAAAGATCTCATAAACTTGAAAGGTAAAAATATTGAAAATGATATTTCCTATTAATTAAAAAGAAAAGTTGAAGATTACTAAAAAATCATTTATAAATTTACAAATGGGAAAGAAAATTTTAAAAAACTTTTGGGAGCACAAAAAAGTTCATTGAATAAAGAATGAATAGGTTATAATGGATAAGTAAAATTCAAATCTAAAAATTATTTTGTAAAAGATTCAAAAGACTTCTCAAACTCATATTCAAAAAATATCTATGAAAATGTAACTTGTTTTCAATGCAAGAACAAATGACACATTAAATTTGATTGTTCACTAAAAAGAAACAATGGTGTATCGAAAATAATTTGGAGAGTGAAAAATATTAATCCTATAGGACTCAAAAAGATTTGGGTACCAAAGAAAATCACTTAATCTGTTTTGTAAGTATACTTGAGATCCTCATCATCAAAAGAAAGGTGGCATTTGGATAGTGAATGCTCAAGACATTTGACGAGCGACAAAACTAAGTTCCTAACCCTAACACCTAAGGATGGAGGGCATGTTACATTTGGAGACAACGCAAGAGGTAAAATTATTAGTATAGGTAAGGTCGGTAAGGACTCGTCCCTATCTATTGATAACGTACTACTTGTCGACGGTCTCAAACATAATCTCCTTAGTATTAGTCAATTATGTGATAAAGGCTATAGTGTAAAATTTTTGCATAATACATGTATTGTTAAAAACAAAGAAGATAATAAAGTTTTATTTGTTGCAAAGAGATTTAAAAATGTTTACACTATTAATTTTGAAAAATTACATTCTCAAAATGTTACATATTTTTCTGCTGTAAATGAAATTAGTTAGTTATGACATAGGAGGCTAGGTCATACTAGCATGGATCTCCTATCCAAACTTGTCAAGAAAGATTTGGTGAAAGGCTTGTCTAAGACTAAATTCATCAAAGATAAGATTTGTGATACTTGCTAATTTGGTAAGCAAGCCAAAACTAGTTTAAAAAAGAAACAAGAAATTTCTACAAATAGGCCACTGCAATTATTTCATCTTGACTTGTTTGGTCCTATGAAACCCCTAAGTCTTGAAAGAAAAGCATATTATTTTGTTATTGTCGATGATTTTTTACGATATACATGGGTTTTATTTCTTGCATTAAAAGATGAAGTATGTCATGTGTTGGCTAAACTTTGTAAGAAAATTCAAAATGAAAATGGCTATACTATTCTACACATTCGTAGTGATAGAGGAGGAGAATTTAAAAATAAAGATGCTGAAAACTTTTGTGAACAAAATGAAATTTCTTATAATTTTTCTCAGCTCAAACTCTTCAACAAAATGGGGTTGTAGAGAGAAAAAATAGATCTTTACAAGAAATGGCTCGTACTATGTTAAATGAATACAAAATCTCTAAATATTTTTGGGTCGAGGCAGTTAATACTGCTTGCTATGTAATGAACCGAGTTTTCACAAGATATCATTTAAATAAAACTCCTTATGAGCTATGGAATGGTAGAAAGCCCAACATCTCTTATTTTTATATTTTTGGATGTAAATGTTTCATTTTAAATGACAAAGATGAATTGAGAAAATTTGATTCTAAATCTGATGAAGGAATATTTCTTGGATATGCTACAAACAGTAAAGCCTATAGAATATATAATAAAAGAATAATGACATTAGTTAAGTCTATTCATATTATTTTTGATGAAGCTAACCATTTTCTTTCTAAAACTATAGTTGATGATGATTTGGAGATAAATAAAGGATTGGAAGAAATGAAAATCAAGAGGACAAAGGTAAAAGCAACAAGGTTGACGACAAATATATTGACCTACCAAAAGAATGGAAAACAGTGAAAGATCATCATATGGATCAAATCATAGGTGAACCTTCACGAGATGTAAGTACTCGATCTTCATTAAAAAATATTTATGATCATATTGCATTCCTTTCACAAAAATAACCTAAAAATATAAATGAAACATTAGAAGATGAATCTTGGGTAATGGCTATGCAAGATGAATTAAATCAATTTTAAAAAAATAAAGTTTGGAATTTAGTTCCTAAGCCTAAAGATAATACAATTATTGGAACTAAATAGGTTTTTAGAAATAAAAAGGATAAAAATGGTATTATTGTCCGAAACAAGACTAGATTAGTCGCACAAGGACATAATTAAGAAGAAAAAATTAATTTTGAAGAAACATACGCACCCGTAGCTAGGATGGAAGCCATTCGCATGTTATTAGCATATGCATCATATAATAACTTTAAACTTTTTCAAATGGATGTAAAAAGTGCATTATTAAATAGTTTTATAAATGAGAAAGTGTATGTTGAACAACCACCTAATTTTGAAGGTTATGATTATCCAAACCACGTATTTAAATTAACAAAAGTATTATATGGTTTAAAACAAGCTCATCCAGCTTGGTACGAAAGACTAAGCAATTTCTTATTAGAAAATAGTTTTACAAGAGGAAACATTGACACAACATTATTTACTAAAACTAATAAAGAGGACATGCTTATTGTACAAATATGCGTAGATGATATCATATTTGGTGCTACTAATGAAATTTTATGTAAGAAATTTTCCATTTGCATGCAAAAGGAGTTTGAGATGAGCATGATGGGAGAGCTCACTTTCTTTCTTGGACTCCAAATCAAACAAGCAAAGAATTGAACATTCATCAATCAATCAAAATACGTACGTGAGCTGCTCAAGCGCTTTCAAATGAAAAATGAAAAAGTTTTGGGTACTCCAATGAGTCCCTCAACTAAACTTGACAAAGACGAGTAAGGAAAACCGGTAGACACTAAGCTCTACCGAGGTATGATTGGTAGTTTACTTTATTTAACTGCAAGTAGGCCTGACATCATGTTTAGTGTCTATATGTGTGCACGTTATCAAGTTTGTCCTAAAGAATCACATGTAATAGCTGTAAAACAAATATTAAGATATTTGGTTGGCACAATAGATATAGGCTTATGGTATCCAAAATTTACATCCTTTGAAATGATAACTTATTCTGATATGGACTTTGTTGGTTCCACAATTGACCGTAAAAGCACTAGTGGCACATGTCATTTCTTGAAAAAATCACTTGTCTCTGGGTTTTCAAAGAAATAAAATTCTGTAACTTTATCTACCGCTGAAGCCGAATATGTGGCTGCGGATAGTTGTTGCGCACAAATTTTGTATATGAAACAACAACTTAATTACTTTAAATTAAAATATAATATTGTACCGATTAAATGTGATAACACAAGTGCGATGAACATATCTAAAAATTTTATTTTGCATTCATAAACAAAACATATTGAAATGCGTCATTAATAAAAGTTTTAGCCTCGTTTTGGCTTCAAGATTTTTCACCCATTTGTGTTTGGGTGGTTTAGGTGGTTATTCGTGGGCTTTTTGCGTGATCCGGAATTTGGGGCGTGGCATTCTATACATCAAGCAATAGGAAAGGTAACCCCTCGTGATATCCATGCAAATGATTTTAGAATAAGAGAGTATACAACCAAACCCAAACGTCCTCACATGCACACAAAGAATGTACTCTTGGCCTTTAGGCCCTAAAAACAAACTACTATTGAACTAAAATACGATAAACAAAACTCTCTAATGTAACAACCTAATATAAGCTCCAAGAATCTTCAAAGGTGACGACTTAACGAGGTTTCAATGCACACTCCTCCGGGAGATAACTTGATTATCACGATTACCAGAAATGTTATTAGACAACGTGAGCCGAAGCTCGTAGCAAAAATGACTAGCGATGAATATAAATATGCATAACATGCGAGGGTGATTATGTGACGTGCAACACATAAAGTTATCAAATATTACTTCTATTTTCTTACAAAATTCGTCGCGTAACCAACTTTTCTTACAAAATCATCATTTAGCTTTCTTTTATCTCAACGTCATATATATATATATATATATATATATATATATATATCCCTTTTAAGTTCTTATTACCCGTACACGCACATACACACGCGCCCACAACACACACCATGCGTTTTCCAATTGTTTCCAAACCCAAACCGAGTCCCCCTTTCAAGCAAATCTTTATTTCCATAACCATTATCAAGGTTTTCCAATTTTACAACTCACGCACACACCCACACACATATTATCAACACTTTCTCATGATTCTACCAACTCGTGGTTTAAAACATAGGAACCGATGCCGGACAAGCGTATTGACCCGCGTTGCGTTACAACCAACTCGGCCACACGAGGCCTACGAAGTAATGGACTGTTCTATACCCTAACACGACTAACATCCTTTCCCAATTGCTAGCCAGCGGATAGAGAATCCAATCTACGCAGTTTTTCGATCTTTCACCATAGAGCAACTCGTGCCCAACCTTAAACGATCCTTAGATCCCAAAAATTGGTCCTTTTATATTATCAAATCACATTATACATGCACGAGTCCAACCCAAAATAGTTCATCTCACCAACACAACACCATCAAATTACCCACATCACAACTCGAGTCCAACTGTTAAAATTCGGTTCATCTTGCCAACACGCAGCCCAACAAGGAATTAAATGTATTAATATTTGCTCGATATGAACATGATTAATAACAATTAAACACATTTTGAAACACGAATCCAACTTAACCTTGGTTCCTCTCGTCAAACCCATATTATTACATGTATTTTTCGATTTTACATTAAAAACCCCAAATTTTAACACTCGACATAGTCATATGCCACACTAACTCGTGAAATGTAAATACGATAGGTTATCACAACCCTCAAATTTCTTTCAACATTTTACACACCTTAAATTCATGGATTTGATTCAAAGTTCTCAACCCAACGATACACTATTTTAGTCAATCCCGAAGTTTTATGAAGTTAATATATCTATGAAATAAATCGAGTTCCAATTTCTCAAAAATCCAACCAATTTCTTCATTTGAGTCCACCGACTCCAAAGTTGCCAAGTTTTCCCTTGAGTTTGACAATAACCAAATTTTAACTTTTCCAAAACATAAATTAAAGGTTCCCACAACCCAAGTTTTATCAAATCATTCATCAATTTCATCATTTAAACCCAACAACTCGAAAAGCCCCAATTTTTTTTATTTTCGACTCGAATAAACCCTAACCTTTCACTTCGCACATTTATTATGCTCCAATGATAATATTAAGGTAGGACCATCTCACCTCACTTAAAAACACAAGATTTAACTTACTTTAACATCAAATCCTAACCTACGGTTTTCAAAACATACGTTTTCATACTTCTCATGTATATAAACATATATATTCAACTCATATCAAATAATACTTCAAAAATAGTCATAGATCCTACCTTTAAGGCGTTCCACCAATATGAATCGAACCTCTAGCGAGCTCTAAACCATTAAAACCTCAATCGCACGGCTACGGAGAAGCTGCTAACGCACATCTATGTTCTCCAATGGTTGCTCACTTGAAGGGAATGACAAGAAATCTACTCCAACAGGACAAGGAAGGCTCCTTAGACCTTCAAGACCTAACCATATGTCACATGTTCTGGTTTTAGAGAGAGAGGAAAGAGAAAAGAATCGTTCTTATGCTCAAACTGAAGCCCCGATAGTCTACTTTCCAATGGTTCTAACCTCATACCCGAATTCATTTTGTACGAAAAGTTATAACCAAAATAGTGAAGGTGTGTCACTTTTCTTCACACACTTTTTGCATATTTTTGTCCTGACATCTTTTAGAACCTTACTTTCTTCCCCGAACATATCTTAGCACGGGCATCCAAGCTCAAAATACTCTCCAATGACTTGTCGAAATCAAGTTTTAATTCTTACCCAAAATTAATAGTTAATCCTTTTAAAATTAAAATAGGTCGGGTCACTACAGGCCTATTAAAACTCTGTACTACAGTCATATGTCAATTTTCATCTAAACTATGAACAAATACTTATAATCCGCAAGAACCTAAAATTTGGTCTTCTGTGTGCAAGTCGTACTCTACACACTAGATTAAATACTGTATAGAATAAAGAACATCCATGCATAATATTAAATAAAATAATATTGCTTACATTGCTCATTAAGATTATCATAAAATAAAAAATTAATTTTATTAAAACAAAATTAAATACTAAAATCAAAATAAAATTCATAATTTTCAGTATACAACCCTAACATAACTCTAGTCTAATATGCGCCCATATAAATACTGACATTTGATCCCCTTTATACTGAGAATTGGATGCTATATATACTGAAAATTGAATACAATCACCGGTTACAATATTTATTATATTAATTCTCTTAATAAATTTTGTATTAATTAAATAGTATTAATATTTTTATTATATATATATATAACATAAACTGGTAGCTCCCTATCATTCTAAACCTAAAATACATATGTTTATATATTGAGAATTTGGAACCCAACGATTAATATTAAATCAATATTAATTATATTAAATAACCCACTAGTTATACATTAACAACCATTATTAATACTTTTAATAAATTTTATATTTATTTATATTTATATTTATATTATAATTAAATATTACTATTATTTTTATTATTCGTATATATGACTATAATTATTTTCGTACTAAATTATTCTCTTAAATGAGCATAATGAAGCATCATAATTGTCGTATTTAATTTGTAACGATCGTAACTAAAAACTCATTAATGTCATTATTATCATAATAATAATAATAATAATTATTATTATTATTATTAATTTAATTAATTGTATTATTATTATTTTTTTCAAGATATCACATTCTCCCTACCTTTAGAAGTTTAGTGCTTCAAACTTTACTCGAGTTAGGTTAATAGGATCATACCTTACGTAAATAGCTTCGGTACTTATTTCTTATCGCAGCGTTGCTTTTCTTGACGGGCTATAATACGTATCGGTCGTGTCTTCATAACTGGGGATTCGCTTGATCTCCACAGGTGGTCGTGTCAAAACATAATCTGAGTCAGTGATGTACCTTTCTTGTCGATTTTGGATGATCTGAGGTGATCTTGGTCTCAACGAGAAAAATCTTTTCGACTCAGCTGACAAACCATTATTACTAAACTCTAATCGTAGTCTTTATTTATCTCGTGGGACGAATTATTCTTTATTCGTAGGTTGGCATTTTACTATTTTATTTAAGAGTTTTGATATTCATTTTTTTCTTAGCATATAAAAGATTTCATCAAATTGAATCACTAGCATGTAATAAGCAAGAAATAAATAGAGAGATTACCTGCGATTACTTTCTTCTATTTTTACGATCTCTCAGGACTAGGATTACATCCTCCCTTGGCTTTAGGTGTTGTTGTCGTTTTTTCGTGCCTTGAATGGTGATTTTCTTGCATTTTCGGTCCCTTGATTTGAATTTCCTCTTTCATCGTTGGCTACGAGAAGTTCTGTACAATTCTTCTTAATATGACCTTTCACGCCACAGTTGTAGCAATTGTTGGTCGCCTTCCAACAAATTCATGAACCTTTTTGCATGTCGAGCAGTGGGTCCTCCAATTTATTGCTCTCACGTCTTGCTTCTTTGAGTTCTTTTCCCCAGCGTTTCCTAAACTTAAAGTTTGACACTTTTGTTTCTCGGAGAGCTTTCGGCTTTCATTGTTCTCTTGTTCTACCATCAACGCACGATCAACGACATCAACATAAGTGGATAGCCTTAGAGGTCGAATCATTCATCTGATCTTGGTCTTTGGTCCGTCTTCAAATTTTCAAGCCTTTAAGTGCTTAATGTGAATCATGTGTGGGGCGTATTTAGCTAAGTTAGTAAATTCTGCCTCGTATTCGGAAACCGTCAGTTCTCCTCGTTGCTTAAGTTGTTGAAACTCAGTGCACTTTGCGTCTCGTAGGGATTGAGAAACATACTTCTCCCGAAAACACACTAGGAATTTGTGTCGACCCCGTATGTCGATTATTTTAACGTTGTACATGGCTCATAGTAAAGGAGTGAATTGTCCACATAAATGGCAAGGCTCGAGTGAATGTCAAGGTTCGAGTGAATGGCCTATAAATGACTTGTGGCCCGAATAGATAAACTAGCTAATTGGTATTACAACAGGTGACTCGACGCTCGAGTCACTCGAGATCTAGAGTAGCTCAGACTAATCCGAGTCAATCAGAAATGATGCAGCTCTAGAGGCAAATAACTCGCTACTCGGGTACAATAGAGCTACTCGGGTAGACCTATTCTTGTACAAGAGATCTACTCCTGTAGACCTACTCGGGTGTAATACTTTTACTCATAACTTGAGTCACTCATGACTCGAGCAACTCGCCTCTCCAGAAGCTCGGATATTCTTCTACTTAACTGGTGTCGACTACTCTTAACCAGATACTCGGGTGATGATACAAACTACTCATTCCACTGGTAACTTGAATATGAACCATGAAAAATGTTAAGTATTTGAATCATAGATTCCTTGATCTGAACCAAACAATAAAGCTTGTTGAGAGGCCCAAAAGACTCACACACTCGAGTTACTCGAGTAACCCGAGTTGCTCGAGTGGCCCAATTTTACTCCATCAGTAAATCGGACATACAACTCCAAGTTACTCAAGTTACAAGAAGACACAGACTTGGCCTACTCGAATTACTGGGGATCCGAGCTGCTGGGACCCCCTATAACTCGGCCATCTAATATTGCTGCTCATTGTGTAGAGGCAGAAGACATTCTATAGGACAGAACATGAAGCGTAGCCCTGACTACGAATGAAGACATTCCATAGCACAGACTATGAAGCGTAGTAGCTCTGACTACTTTTCATGGCACAAACTATGAAGATAGTACAGACTGTATTATTACCATGGCACAAACCGTGAAGACAGCACAGACTGTATGACTTAGCACAAACTGTATTATTGCCACGACATGGGTTGTGAAGACAGCACAAATTGTAACGTAGCTCTGACTACTTAATCATGACGACATAGCACTGACTATGTGGCCCAGCATAGATTGAACAGCCAAGATATAGAATAAACTATATGATTATAGATTCCTCTGAGAATCGAAAGACTGTCCCAGAGACAATGAAGACAATGGCAGTACAATCTCGCATGGGACATTGGGAGACATGTGGCTTGGTGGCTAAGAAATGGATTTGTCAAGTCATACGGATCCTCCCACTCGAGTCACTCAAGTGACTCCCAAGTCACTCGACTCGAGTGGGTCGGGTACTTAACCCGAGCTGGTCAGGTTCCCATTGGGCTTCTGTTCGCCGACCTAATTGAGTTGGAGTAGAACATTACTTGGCTGATTATCGGATAGAATCTCTTGATTTTTTGTTATCGCCTCTCATGATCCAATTCGATCTCTTGAAAGAGTCCTATCTGAACTCCAACATGGCTCCTCTGGTGTGCTATAAATAGGAGAGATAACTAGACTTTCGGATCAATCAAATTTTGATAATCAAATACATTATTCATACTGCCAGTACTCCATACTCAATTAGCCTTCTCCTTCACCTAACCTCGTCTCTCTCCGTTCCGTGTTTCTGACTACTTCGTATATTTCACCTCTCCATTATTGTTTATTATTTGTTTATTCCAAAAGTACCCTACATTCTTTGGCGACTCTGTTGGGGAGGTAAATTTGTGAACGGTCAGTACTCGGAGTGGACTACATACGACACCAAGAGCAACCAACAGGAGCGTTCGGATTGAAGGAGGCCGCGTTAGCAACATATAAGGCGATGATGCAGAAGCAGCTCGAGAAGTTCGAAGAGGAAAAGATTGATCACATATCAAGGTCATCCAATCGGCTGCCGGATGCATTAGCTACCCTAGGGGCAAAGCTACCACTGTCAGACGACGCGACGACTATTACAGTAAGAAAAAAACACAAGCTTGCCCGATTCATAAAAATATTGCTATGCATAAAATTGCTATAACAAATTCTTCATTAAATTATCCCTTATGTCGATGTCCAACAGAAAATGAGACTCCTGTTGGACCACCCCCACAGTATCTGCCTCCAGCTTCTCGAGCAAACGGGCGTGCCCGGCCCTCGCCTCCTTCAATAAGGCTTCTAGGCCTGTAATGCATTGGGCTGACTGGGATAGAGAATTCTCATCTTCGCTCACACGAGAAAGTGAACCCTTATGTAATAGTAGAACTCAAGCAGTGTCCAATCTCGACCGCAAGCAGGCAAGATCCAACTTTACTTCCTCCAGGTCATCAACCCATGCCAAAGCGATATCTAGTTTAGCTAGGTTTAACTCATGAATGGCATAGTCTGACAGCTGTCGAGTTAAAGAACTCAAGCCATGAAGAGTAAGACCATGCAATACAGGGCCACGGGTACGAAAATTAGTAAAGGTCCCTGGATGATGAGCACGAATGGCCTCTAACGTTACGGCGTCTAAGCAGCTGACCTTTTATCTTAGAAATTCAGTTGTAAACCCTTCAGGTCTTTTTGGCCCAACGAACGGCCAGCAAAGAAAGATGGATTGCATTTACATGAATGGTTGACTCTTCTACGCTAGTTCAGCCCTTCCCCTGGACTTCAGCATGTGACTCCCCATTGTCAGAAAACTGATAATTCAGAAGAGATTCTATACGGCCTGGGGGAGACATCTCAGCCGCATGTTTAACCTCTTCTTCGAAACCAAGAGCAGGGGTAATGTTTGCCACAGCCTCTTCTACGGAGGTGTCGAAGCCGAATTCAGGTAGAGGAGGGGCCTCTCGAACAGATGATACGGGTCGCGGAGAGGCCTTTCTAGAGGAGGGAGCAGAAGAAGACTCGGTCTCAGCCTCAGGTGCCAACGCTCACTTAGTAATGTACCTAACGGAACGTTGTCATCGTCCTCTCTCACCTTCGTATCTACCCGAAGAGGCATTCTGGAAGTAGCAGAGGCACTAGGCACAGCTGAAGAACGCACTCCCTAAAAAAAGAGGAATATAATTGACCAATAGAGGCAAATAGAATAAACAAAGGGGAAGTGTAGTAGACTTACTCGACGAAGTCGCTTCAGTAGAGGAGGTCCGTCTTCAGCAGATGGCACTGCTTTATCACTAAGGTCACCCTGCTTTGTTTGAGCCGGGGAATGCTGGGTGGCCTGCACAATGGAGCGAGTAACTCGCCCGTCGACAGCCTGAAGTGGAGCAGCAATGATAACATCCGAAGCTGTATCAATTTCTTAAACTACAGAAGCAACAGCAAAACGGCTACGAGTGCCTCTGTCATGTTTCTTGCTCGGAAGCTGACAGGCTGTAATGGACTTCCGAAGAGATGGGCCGTGGCCACAATTGCGTCAGTAAGGGGGAAACGAGAGAAGGAGTCGAACTTTTGCCGCCAGTAATGAGAGTGATTCGGCGTGCACTGGCCGATACGTCCTCTAGAGGGGAGTTCGATTACTGGGAGGCGAAAAAGGGTAACCAAGTTGCCAAGCATGAAAGGCTCAAAACTCTCTGCAAATGAACATGGTTGAAAAAGGTGAATGGGGGTACCTTGATCAAACCCAAACTAACGAACTACACAATCGGGGCGGTAGGAGAAAACCCCCATACCCTCTTCTATGATGTAGGGGAGCGAGCCACGAAGAAGTACACATAAAACGCAGAGGTGGGCGTTCTCCAGAGAAGATGCTGTCTCTAGCTAAAAATGCTGAGGAAAGTCAAAATACCAGTTTGGGGAAACCACTCCGGTGGGCACTGTAGTATACGGGCGAAGTGAAAAGTCACAGAATTTATTGAAAAAAGAGGAGATATCTTTTGCAGAGGTTTGACCGCTCCACCGAAGTATCAAGGGAAAATCGCTCGGAATCTCTACTGTGACGGCATTCGAATCTGAGTCGGTAGTTTGAATTTTTCTAGTACGAGAAAAAAGGAGGGGGCGTGGAGCAAAACCGGGAAATTGCTCATAAAGCACTGCCTGTAAGAATGTTGTGGCAGCGAATGTAACTATCTCATACCGGCCAATAGAGCATTCCATCTCGATTCTTAAGACATCAAGTCAGATATAGAACGTACCCAAGAATAGGGGGCCCAAGGGAATATACTCACCTCGAGCCAGCACGACGGCTAGAGGAAAAACAAGGGGGGCGACACTGTTAGGAGGGCTCCTAGGAATGACAAGCGTAGATAAGAAGAAAGATATAAAAGCCGCCAAATAAAGTTCTATTCCACTGCCTTCACAAGGAAACTCGACCCTGTCCCTATCATCAGCATCGCCCCGTGGTTGAATATCCTTAAAGAAGTACCTGATCCACGAGGCATAAATGGATTTGGTAGAGGATCGTCGATCAAAAAGGGGGACTCCGGTATCGCTGAAGTGGCTTCCATAGCTAGTAGTTCGGGTGAGGCAGGTACAAAGTCTGGAGACAGCATCTTGGTCAGAAGGAGATAAGTTATCCGGGTCAAAAATAGTACTGCCCCTGATGTCTAGATGGAGGAGGATGGCAACATCTTCAAGAGTTGGGGTCCACTCACCCCAAGGGGTAATAAAGGTGTGAGTATCAACGCTCCAATAATGAATCAGTGCTTCTAAACTTGAGATGCTGCGATGCATATGTAGTGTCCTGGAAAGCATGACGGAGGGAAGGATACATGTCCGGTTAAGAATAGCGCAGAGGTATGCTGTGTGAATAACGTCCTCGACCCATTCAGCCCAGCCAGTAGTAGGACCCGCAGGGGTCTTGAACTGAAGAAAAGAGTAAGGAAAATTGCCTCTCTCGATCTGGAAGCGAGGAACAGAGATAGGGGTGATCATCTCTGCCTCTTTAGGAGACACCTCCAGGTAAAGAAAAAGAGGACGAGTAATCACAGTGGAATGAAAAATGAAGGAATCAACTGCTCTCCAAAACTTGTCACATTTACCTCCAAAGAAAGGGGTCATACGCCATTCCGATTGGGGTATAGCAGATCGAGATTCCAGATGGGCCCCACGATCACTAATATTAAAAGCGAAGGAAGGACGAACGGCGCGAGAAGCCATGGCGACAATTAACAGAGTTACGAAGAAGAAAGCAGGAGAAAAGAGATACAGGAAGCTTTGAAGGAGGTGGGGTCAGAATGAGGGTCCCAAATCGCTATTTAAAGGATGAAAAGCCGAAGGCGCGAAAGGTCGAACGACATTAAATACGTCGGTGACACAAACAGCTGGCATCCACATGCATGCGCGCAAGTTAGTGCGTGTGACACCCGCGAGAGCAGGTCGGGTGACTTGCGCTCATGCAGGGGTAAAATGTACATGGCTCACAGTAAAGGAGTGAATTATCCACATAAATGGCAAAGTTCAAGTGAATGTCAAGGTTCGAGTGAATAGCCTATAAATGACTTATGGCCCGAATAGATAAACTAGCTAATTGGTATTACAACAGATGACTCAACGCTCGAGTCACTCTAGATCCAGAGTAGCTCAGACTAATCCGAGTCAATCAGAAATCAAGCAGCTCGAGAGGCAAATAACTCGCTACTCAGGTAGACCTACTCGGGTACAGTAAAGCTACTCGGGTAGACCTACTCAGGTACAGTAGATCTACTCGTGTAGACCTACTCGAGTGTAATACTTCTACTCATAACTTGAGTCACTCATGAATCGAGCTACTTGCCTCTCCAGAAGCTCGAATATTCTTCCACTTAATTGGTGTCGACTACTCTTAACCAAATACTCGCGTGATGATACAAACTACTCATTCCACTGGTGACTTGAATATGAACCATGAAGAATGTTAAGTATTTGAATCATAGATTCCTTCACCTGAACCAAACAATAAAGCTTGTTGAGAGGCGCAAAAGACTCACTCACTCGAGTTACTCGAGTAACCCGAGTTGCTCGAGTGGCCCAATTTTACTCCATTAGTAAATCGAACATACAACTCCAAGTTACTCAAATTACAAGAAGACACCAACTTGGCCTACTCGAATTACTGGGGATCTGAGCTGCTGGGACCCCCTAGAACTCGACCATTTAATATTGCTGCTCATTGTGCAGAGGTAGAAGACATTCTATAGCACATACTATGAAGCGTAGCCCTGACTACGAATGAAGACATTCCATAGCACAGACTATGAAGCGTAGTAGCTCTGACTACTTACCATGGCACAGACCATGAAGACAGCACAGACTGTATTATTACCATAGCACAGACCACGAAGACAGCACAGACTGTATGACACAGCACAGACTGTATTATTGCCACGACATGGGTCGTAAAGACAACACAGATTGTAACGTAACTCTGACTACCTAATCATGACGACATAGCACCGACTATATAGCCCAGCACAGACTGAACAGCTAAGATATAGCACAGACTATATGATTATAGATTTCTCTGAGAATCAAAAGACTGTCCCAGAGACAATGAAGACAATGGCAGTACAATCTTGCACGGGACGTTGGGAGACATGTGGCTTGGTGGCTAAGAAAAGAATTTGTCGAGTCATACAGATCCTCCCACTCGAGTCACTCGAGTGACTCCCGAGTCACTTGACCCGAGTGGGTCGGGTACTTAACCTGAGCTGGTCGGGTGCCCGTGGGGCTTCTGTTGGCTGACCTAGTTGAGTTGGAGTAGAACACTACTTGCTTGATTATCGGATAGAATCTCTTGATTCTCCGTTATTGACTCTCATGATCCGATTTGATCTCTTGAAAGAGTCTTACCCGAACTCCAACATGTCTCCTCTGAATGCTATAAATAGGAGGGATAACTAGACTTTTGGATCAATCAGATTTTGATAATCAGATACATTGTTTATACTGCTAGTACTCCATACTCAATTAGTCTTCTCCTTCACCCAATCTCGTGTCTCTCCGTTCTGTGTTTCTGATTATTTCACATATTCACTTTTTTATTATTATTTATTATTTTTCTATTCCAAAAGTACCTTACAAACGTTATTAAATTATTAGAAATGAATTATTTATAATTTATAATGCGTGATGTACACAGTTGGCATTGATGGAGATCCCAGAATATTAAAATAAGAGTGATTTTATAATGTCAGAAAATCCTATTAATATAAATTCAAATTAATTGAGGTTTAATGGGAGTTTGAAGACTTGGGTTTAAAAACAAAATTTTAAATACAAAACTATTTGGGAGACTAAAGCTTTCTAGACGGCTTGAGAATAAGGCAATCTGGTTATATAAAACTCCAAACATTTCCCATTCCCTCCTCCCTCCCCGTCGGCCTCTCCTTTTCATTTTATTTTTTCTTTCTGGTGCTACTCTTCCATGGATGGAAGATTAGTGCTTGAACATTATGGATACTTCTTGAAATCTCGAGAAAGAAAAGAAAGCAAACAAAGGGCCCAAATTTCTCTCCTTCACGGCATTGCGTTTGGTTCTCTTTTACCTTCATCTTCATCATTTGGTCCTTCGGTTTTGATTCAGGGGTATGCTAAAGCATTTAATCCTTCTTTTCATCAAAACATATAATGGATTCACACAAGAGATTACAGAAACAAAACCTAGCCCCACCCCACACCCGCGGCGTCAATCTCTCTCCGCTGTTCTGTTTGCGGTTTTTCCCTGTTTCGGCGCCAGAATCTTCCCCAAACCTTCTTTGTTTTCTCTCTATTGGTTCCATGGATTAAATTAAAGTGTTGGCTTCCATTTTGCCTGAACGATTGATGGTGCCACACAAGCAGATACTACCCGAACAACACCTAAAACCCCACCCCGACACTGGTTCTTCTTCCTCTTTTCTTTCTTTTCTCCCATGGACGTGGAGCTCAAGAGTTCTCCGAAGCTTTTCTCAAAAATCAATCAACCTAGCAACGAAATTAAACGACATTGATTTGGGTTCAAGCTACCTGCAATGAAGAGCAACGCGCGGAACAATCACAGAATCAGAACCACGGAGGCCGAGAGGTTAGGGTTTGGCAAAATTTGGGGAGTTTACTCCCAAAAGCTAGGATTCTGATTAAATATCAATAAATTGTGTTGATATGTGCTGATTTTTGGTTAAATTCACTTTGGAACTCAAGATTCTTAGAAAATTATGAAAGCCCCAGTTAACTTATGGTTTGAAGACTCAATTCATAAATTAATTGCAAAATCTAGAAATTTGGGTGTGTATGGGTCCTGAAATTTGTTAGTGGGTTATGTAAACAAAACTTAAATTATACTTACAAGATGGCAAGATTCTTGTAGCTTAGAATGCTGTGATTTTAAATTAAGTTCATGATTCGTGTGACTTAATTCCATAGCAAAGGGATAAAATCACAATAAATTGGAACTCTTGAGTAGTTGTTGATGTTCGGTGACTTGATCATCTGTGGTTTGAAAATGAAACTTATATTCTTTCTTGTTGGTTTGGAAATTCTAACATATAAACCTAAATTTAGGTTATTGGGATGTTTTGGTTGTATAAAAAATGGATGAAATTGGTGAGGGTTTGACCTTGTGGTGGAAGAATTTTATGAAATAAAGATTAACGACTAAATTTCAAAAAATAGAGGGAGATTTTAACATGTAAGTTACGATATATGAAATTTAACTACGTGGTTGGAACTAAATTCTCGTAAGTGATATATGGCACATGGATTATCGAGCTAAAGATTTTGAGTTAATTTAATGGTTAGTTACTTGAGATTGGAAAGAGCTGTTAATACACTCACTAGTTATTGGAATCTTTAATGGGTTGGATGAATTATGTGCCATGGTAACTTGTAAACAATGGGATGAACTAACTAATTCAACTTAGAGAATTATGAAAGTAGAGTTAAGTTAGTAGCTTGACTTAAAGGTTTGGGATATTGCTTACAAGTCTAGTTACAATTGTGGTTTAATTAATTTGATTTTTTATGACATTTGAGTTGGATGAAGGTTGGAGTTGATGAGAGGAACCCATGTTTAGGGTTTGACTCATGTCTTACTTTGAACGAAATAAATGGTTTAATAAAACTTGGAACACATAAGTGGTAACTCATGTCATGAAACATGATGGTTTGTGGATTAGAGAGCTAAAGGTCATAACCTAACTCAAGATTTCGTTAAAGTTTGGTTAATTTTAATGTATTGAACTTTGATTTCAAAAATCCTGGATAGTGGGTTGATATATGGAAAACTTAAGGCGATGTTTGAACCCCTTAACTTGTTGATGTATCTCTTGAATATTAAACTTTTGCTTAATTTACAAAATTTGAGTGTTAAAGTCCATAATTTGATTCAATACATGAATGATTCCCTTAAAACCTACCTAACTTTTGTGTAATTGAGTTAATTTCATGATAATTGGATGAGGTGTCAGAACACAGAGTTAAAAACAATATGTTTGAATTATGTAATTTGTTAATTTTTAAGTTCGAAGCTAAATTCATAGTGGGGTTTAAAGATTTACTGACACTTGGAATACAAAACATACATGATGATGTTGTGAGGCTTGACTTGACTTCATGAGTTATAATTGGGTGATATTGTTTTTAATATTATAGTGGAAAAATGGGTACCTCCTTGATAAAAAGTTTTAATTATACAAATTAGAGATTGGTTTTGGGTAAACATTGAAGTCTTAGCAAGAGTAAGAATGACGTTAAGGTGAATTGGTGATGAATCTTTGATGTGCAAATGAAAAACATGATTTGACACTTATATTTTAATGAAAATTGTGCTTGGTTGAACTTATATCTAAAAGGTGATGATATAAAGCTTGATTTGTCACTTATAATATGGAACTGAAAATGGAACTGATTGTGAGTTTGAAATGAGAATATATTTTGAGAAATTGAGTTGTGAACATAACTAAATTTTGTGAATTTATGGGTGGTTGTGTAATAATGAGAAAATGCAATTAAAAAAGGGACTTTGGGCATGTATTGGAACCATTTGACTTGTGAATTTGTAATCTATGAAGTAGATCGATAATTGAATTGATGAATTTCGAAAGATTATGAAGATTTTAACAAACTTGTGGTTTACTAAGTGTGATTTCACAAAAAAGAATTGGAAATGAAGATTTTATGAGAAAAATGTAAAACTTATGTTGAGGAAATGATACTGAATTTGATAAATGGGATAATACGATAATGAAAGATGGTGATTTGAGAAAATATGGTCAAACATGGTTTGAGATATATGATATTAATTTGAAAATGGTGTCACTGTAAAATTGGAATAGGAGATGGACTCTTGGTTATTAATAAATAATGATATGATTATGAAATATTGATGTGGTTAATCAAATATTCAACCGAGAATGATTGATGTTAATATGATTAAGTTGGACTTAACTAGTTCTGCGGTGAAAGATCGAAAACTTGCGCAAGTTGGATGCTCTACCCGTTGGGTTAGTCCCCGCAAAGGTGTGCATGGGTTGCCTACCCGTTGGTGTTCCTCAGAAAAATCGAAAAAAGTGGTTGTCGTTGTGAGTATAGAGCTATCTATTACCTAATAGTTTCGCGTAACCTATTGAGGAAATAGGAAGGGGTTTCTATAAGTTACACCCGATGTCGGTTTAATATTGAACTAAAGAAATAAAACAAAAATGTCGTAACTCCGTGTTCCGTAACAAATCAAAGAAAATGGAAATGTGGATAAAGAATCTAGAAAAGAATTAAAGGAATGTGCAGTGATAATAAAATAAGAACTAACTTTGACTAAAGGTGAACAAATGTGAATTAATAATTTCATTGGTTAATTGATGAGGGCAATGAAAGATATGATTTACAGGGACACTTGGTGATGTGAATTAGGAAGAATGAAACATGTAATGCACTTGAAACTTTGGATTATAAGTGGAGATTAAAGTATATCTTATTATATTAAGATGGAAAATTAATGAGAATTTATTAAAATTTTCACTCAAACGTGAGAACTATTATAAATGTGCATGAGAACTTGTTTATTTGCATACTATCATTGTAAGACCCTAATCTGTTATTTTTTTTTTGTTTTCAACGCGTAGTTTATCGTTTTTCTTATTGCATGTTTGTATACATTTTATGCATGTTCGGATTTAAAAATGCATGTTGGTTTCGATACCGGGGCCTTTGGGTATTGTGGTATATATATATATATATATTCGTGGCCTATGTATATCTAGTTTTTAGATATTTATAGAGATATTTTGGAAAACTTGGAGACTAAGTTTCTTTTTCTCAAATCAAAACTTTTGCCTTCTCTCTAGATTTTCTTGGGGCCCGGGCTTTGTTTTTGGCGATTGAGTAGCGAATTTTTGCTATCTACACTAAGGGTTACGTATTCATCCATACAGAATTTTGTTTTGACAAAGTTTGTTTTTTCACGTTGTTCGAGGCGTCAACTTTTTAACTCAACGAGGTAGGATCCTAAACTGTCATACCTTAAAGGGGTGCTACGTGTAATTATGTATTTTTTCCGTTTAAAAATGCATGAAAAATTGATTTTGGATCAATATCGTTTTCGGTTGATTTCGGTTGGATAAAAAGGGGTTTTGAGGTTTTCTTTTCAGTGTTTCCTTATTGTTTTGGGCTTATATATATCTGTAGGTTGCAAAAGTGGTGTTTGGCTGCTTTAATCTGGGGCTGAGAAGCTGTTTTCATCGCTAGGGTTTGATTTCCGTTGCCAGGGTTTGCTTTCCATTGCCGTTCAACCGTCTGGTTTAAAAATCTGATTCTGTTGCTTTTGTGTGACACTTTTTTTGTTTGTGTCAACACTTTCTGTTTGTATCGACACTTCTGCTGTTGGTGTCGACCTCTTTTCTTTTTCTTTGTATTGTCTATGCTGCTGTTATTTTGTATCAACACTTTTTTTTTTGTGTCGACACCTTTTTTTTGTTTGTGTCGGCACTTTTGTTGTTTGTGTCGATTCTTTTTCTCTCTTCTTGTGTTGACTACATTGCTGCTTTTTTGTGCCGACACCTTTTGCTGTTTGTGTCGACATTTGTTCTGTTTGTGTCGACACTTTTGCTATTTGTGTCGACACCTTTACTATTTATGTCGACCTTTTTTTCTTTCTGTGTGGGAAGAAAAGTTTAAGATCAGGGTGAGTTCCAAGAGCCTGTGATTTTCAAAAAGGAGGTTTGAAAATGAGGAGATTTGTGAAAAGTTTTGAAAATCGTGGTTTGGAGTTTAGAGCTAACCTTTGGGGTTGAGTATTGGATTTGAAACGTTTCGATAGAAATGGAGGAAATATTTTGAAAATGTGATTCGGTCTCTATGGTTGATGGATGATGTGGCGGATGGCCGTGGGCTTTTTTGTACATGATTAACGTGTTTATTTATTAATCATGTTCATGATTTGTGATCATTAATGTTTTTATCTCATTGTATGTAATGCTTTGCGTTTTGTAAGAGGAACCGAATTTTAACGGTTGGACTCGAGTTGTGATGTGGGGTTGGCGAGAAGAACCTCTTGGGTTGGGCTCGTGGGTGTATATTTTGTTTTGATAATGAAAAATGACCGATTTTGGGATCTAAGGATCGTCCAAGTTTGGGCATGAGTTGCTTTACGGTGAGAGATCGAAAAATTGCATATTAGGGTAAGTGATTGTCCCGTGGTGAAAGACTACAAAAAACTGCATATTAGGGCAAGTGATTGTCCCGCGGTGAAAGACTACGAAGAATCTGTGATTGGGTTAGTATTATCCCACTGTGAAAGGTCGTGAAAGAGTACGATATGCATATGACCTTGTTGTATATGCTTACTGTATTATCGGTACATAGGAATTATTTTGTTATTGTGACTCCGCATAGAACTTGTCATTACCTAGCAGGTCTTAAATGACTCAGGACTAGGGTAATGTGCAGGAATCTATAGTTGTTACTTTTTTCTCGACTATGTGATTTGAGTGAAAAGTAACGTTTTGGTTATTATTTTCTCTTAACTGTGAAACATTATTTGCATTGTCTAAAATGCTTGGTTTTGAGGATGAAAAACCGTTTTGGAGGCTTATGGGAGTCTGATGGAAAACTTGAGATTTTATGAAGTAAAACCGTTTTGAGGCTCATGTGGTTGAGTCAACTTTATGCTATGTGATTGCATATTCTGATTTACGACTTTATAGTCTGTTTTTATTGGGTTTTGGCTCATATTGTGGGAGTTTGTAAAACCTTTTTCAGGTGACCGCGGTCTTGTAGGCTGACCTGGGGGTGCCTGGAGGTGACTGATGGCAAGATTATGATGTTTTGTCTTGTTATTTGTTAGCTTGATTATGTGGTACGTGTCAGAAATAACATGATAAATCGACCTCAGATTGTTTTTTTTTATATTTTCTTTATACATGAACTCCGTAACCTTGGAGAGGGTGGCGCCGTGATTTGGGTCTTGGATGTGCGACTCGATTGCAGTTGGTTACTGAAAGACAAGGTTGTGGGTTGAATGTTGATTGCTTGGTGCGTAGTGAACTTGTTGTTGAGTTGGGGTTAGCCGCTTGAGGTTGGCCGTGGTTGGTAAACTGTTGAGTGTTGGTATGAGCAGAGTTTTGTGCGGGTGCAGTTGAAGCGTGGTTAGTGACTTGGTGTTGGTAGATGGCTCCCCTTCGAAGAATGTTATCGGAAGTTGTAGTTGTGTTACGGATAGCCTTATGAGTAGGGGCGATGGGGTGTTAGAGACCCTGGGGAACCAGTTGTTATGATTGAATTTGCAGATGGATTTGTGGATAGTGATAAATCCCTTTCGATTAAGGTTTGGTGTACGTGGTTTTAGCCGTGTGATGGATTAAGTGCGTTGTGAGCCATACTATGTCATGAGCCATGTACTCGGAATGAGATATAGACAGGAACATAGTTGATGGGAGCGTAGTAATTCTTGGCCGAGCATATGTTGAGATGGCGGGACGTTAGTGGTTTTGGGAATATTCCTTGATGGCAGGATGTTGTTGATAGTTTGAGTAGTGTCTGATGACTTGAGCGTTGTATACCTTCTTGAGGTTTGACAATTGAGTTACGAGTGAATAAGCTCGAGGATATGGGGACGAGTATGAGTTACAGATGTGTTGGAATGAGCATGGGTCGCGATGGTGTTAGAATGTGTAAGGGTTCAGGTTACGGTTCTACCATGCGACGAGTATCAATTCTGTGGAATTCCTACGAGAATGCAGGTTCATGGTTTGATCGTTATCTTCGTGATTAGGAAATCATGTTTAGGAATTATACTGGGTGTATGAGGTTTGAAAGGACAGTAGAAAGGTTCGATAGTATGGTTGGCTTAGTGCTGAGATGGCGTATCCTGAGTGTGATATGTCTGGAGGTTGTTTAGGTTTGACCTTAGGTTCAGAGATAGGTATGGTTGTACTTCTAGTTCTTGGTAGAGTGGGAGTTTTGTCGAACCAGTGCGGCTGGGATATTTACATGGCAGGTTTATGATAGACTTTTGTGAGTCTGAATTTGGGTTATGTTTGAGGCTTTGAACTGTTCAGAGTTCTTGGAATCAAGGAGTGATCGTCGACTGTGATAAGTGCTGTGGTTTTACCATAACTGTTGTTTAGATGGTGATCCCAAGAGTATGGTACGATATGAGTCAAGGAGGATTCGATGTTTGAGAAGCCTTAGTTGGCGTGGCTTGTTCGGACCGACGCGATTGTTTGGTTGGGAATGGAAGGGTTGTAATGAGTTTTGTATATGAGGAAATTGCTAAGTGTAAGAGGTAAGTCTTGTTTGGTTATTTGGCAAACGAGCCTCGAGCCTTGGGTTGAATATTCTACTATTGTGGACTCAAGGAATTGATGTATGTGTTATGAGTTGGGGTTGATATCGGATGACGGTCATCATGTTTGCTTTGTTGGATGGCGGTGATCATGCTTGCCTTGTTAGATGACGGTGATCATGTGTGATTTGAGGTTAATCCGTAGACTTGGTCTAAGTGACATGATGGCGAGACATTGAGTTGTGTAGTGATGTGTAGTGATGCGCAGTTGCACGGGAGATATGATTGGGTTTGTATAGGTTGTTGGATACCTCTGAGATGTTCTGTCTGTGTGATGTGTTTGGTCAAATGACTCGTTGGGGTCGGTGACCTTCTGGCTGTGATGTCAAATTAGTTTACGATTTTGTGGAACCTTGTCTGGGACAATGGTGTGTCACCTAGTGTTTTTCAAGGGTGAGAATTATGGTTCGTGATGGAAGATCGGATAGTGGATGAAGATTTAGATGAAATGCGTTCTTTGGTATTCCATATGAGTTAAGTGAGCTTCTCTCTGGAGTCGGGTGTTTGTGTTGTTGCTCGTTGATGGACGTCGTGTCAGCTACTTGATGGCGATGTTAGCATCAGTAGGGTAGCGATGTGGTATCAAAATGGGTGGTCATCTGGTGATTGTCAGAGCTTAAGTAAAGTTCGTGCGTGAAGTATGTGACTTCGTGTGATCAATGTCAGGGTTTGACATTTTGTGTTTGGACTCACGGAGTTAGTCCTTGGTGTGCATTGTGAGGTGCGATTGAGCCGGTATGTGGCAGTGTGAATGAGGGTGGTAGTCTCTATGTTTTGGCATAGAAAGTGTTTGGGACCAGGTTCCATGGTTGATTGGTTTCGTATTACGCGCTTATCGCTTGGATGGTTTGTGTTCGGCGAAAGTTATGTTCCAAGGTTTAGCAGTGTGAGTTGGATCTTGATCCGATGTTTTATGGAGGTTTCATGGACGACAGTGGTGTCAGTGGGACTTGCACATGCCGGTAGTTCGTATGGAGGTTGATTATTTAAGTCATGTTTACATCGTGTAACGGCAAGTTTGGGATTTCAATTGCTGGGGCAGTTTTGCTGTTGTACAGTGTTCCTTCGTTTGCATCAGAGATTGTTGGTGATTAATAAGCTGGTGTTTGGCTTGAATTTTTGTGTTGAATTTCGGGGACGAAATTCCTTTAAGGGGGGAGAGTTATGAGATCCTGACCCGTTTTCTTTTTTGGTGTTTTCGACGCGTAGTTTATCATTCTTATTATTGCATGCTTGTATGTGTTTTATGCATGTTCGGATTTAGAAATGCATGTTAGGTTGGATACCGGGGCCGTTGGACGTTGTGGTACGAATTTTTTAAAAAATTATTTCCGTGGTCTATAAATATCTAGCCTTTTAGATATTTGTGGAGGTATTTTGAAAAACTTGGAGGTTAAGTTTCTTTTTCTCAACCCAAAATCTTTGCATTCTCTCTAGATTTTCTTGGGGTCTGGACTTTGTTTTTGGCAATCGAGCAGTGGATTTTTACTCTCTACACCGAGGGTTATGCATTTATCCGGATGAAATTTTGTTCCGACGAAGTTCATTTTTTTACGTGGCTCGTGACGTCGAGTTTTTAACTTAAGGAGATAGAATCCTAGACTCATATATCTTAAAGGAGTGCTACGTGCAATTATATGTTTTCACCGTTTAAAAATGCATGAAAAATCAGTTTATGTTTTGAAAAGTTGGGTTTTGTGTCAAAATCGTTTTTGGTTGATTTCGGTTGGATGAAAAGGGGTTTGGAGGCTTTTCATTTCGGTGTTTCCTTGTTGTTTTGCGCTTGTGTATGTTCACGGGTTGCAAAATGGGTGTTTGGTTGGTTTAATTTGGGGCTGAGAAGCTGTTTTCATCGCTAGGGTTTGTTTTCCGTCGCCGTTTAGCCAACTGGTTTGAAAATCTGATTCTGTTGCTTTTGTGTCAACACTTTTTCTGTTTGTATCGACACTTTTTCTGTTTGTGTCGACACTCCTGCTGTTGGTGTCGACTCCTTTTCTTTCTGTTTGTATTGTCTACGTTGCTGTTATTTTGTGTTTGACACTTTTTCTTTTTGTGTTGACACCATTTTCTGTTTGTGTCGACACTTTTGCTGTTTGTGTTGACCTTTTTTTTCTTTGCTTGTGTTGACTACACTGCTGCTTTTTTGTGTAGACATTTTTACTGTTTGTGTCAACACTTGTTCTGTTTGTGTCGACACTTTTGCTGTTTGTGTCGGCCCTTTTTTCTTTCTGT
>JAULJZ010166629.1:0-25326 GCA_032270985.1 Heliamphora pulchella | reverse complement strand
AGTCAGTAGTCAGTACTAAATTAATTACCCCAAATGTCCCGTTCAATACACACAAAGTGTACTGGTACAGAGAGTCGAAACAATAGACGACGCTATTATCTGTTCTCTGTAACCAAGACAGGCCTACTAAAACTCCGTGCCATAGTCGTACCGATGGTATATCCATTTTTATCTAAACTGTGAACAAAAAACTTACATTCTGCAAGAACCTAAAATCTGATCTTCTGTGTGTAATCCATACTCTACACACCAGATTAAATACTATACAGAATATCAGACATCTATGCATAACAGATAAATGATATACATACATTGCTCATAAAGATTCTCATAAAATAGAAAATTAATTTTATTAAATACTAAAAACATGATTTTCAGTATACCAACCCTAACAGGGTTGGGCATCTGCATTGCATACACGGCATCTCTTATACGCATATTTATTGACTTATCTACTATCCTGCTATAAATTTGTCTGTTTCCTTAACTTTAAAGTGAGCTTAAGTGTTACATGATATGCGTTGTGGTGAATTTTGTGCCGTGAGATTAGTTAGAAGGTTAGCGTGTTTTGCTTTTAGATTTTGGCTCATGGCATTAGTGCCATAGGTGAGGAGGAGTTCTTGGAGGAAGTCATCCCAGAAGGAGAAGAAGAGTTTGTAGAACATGGTGAGTTTCAAGAGCACGTGGATCCCACTGATGCATTATGAGGATTCGAGACCGCTGCTTTTGTTCTTTTGTTTAGTTTTCCCGTACTCAATGTAATTTTTTAAATTTCTTGGTGAAATTATAATAGTTGTATACTTTTAAACAGTTTAGAACTCCTTTATGTTGTAATAACTAATGTATGTAAATATAAATGAATTGTTAGAATATCCCTATATCTATATTTATGTATGTCCCGATGTGCCCAAAGAACGGGGCGTCACAGTTGGTATCAGAGCTTACATTTAGTGAACTTTCAGGCCTTGGGTTATGGGAGACCACGAGTTCTGTAGTGTAGAATCTCTGTAGAATGTCTATATTATTAACTTATCACTTATAATTTTAACAATTTAAAATCCTTACCTTAAGTTTCTTTTTCTATTAGGATGGCATCCAACGTCAAACCAGCAGGAGAACCATGGCAGGTGCAGGACCTAGAGGATTCGGATCCAGAGGAAGACCCAAAAGAAGTACCCGTGGAGGAACCATAACCGATTGATGTTGTCCCCTTAGCGTGGTTTTTCCCAGAAGAGTGGCAGGGTAACGAAGAAGGAGAGGCCGAGGAAGCCGTGGAAGGCGAGGATGAGGCCAATTACGATGCTAACAGCAAAGACGAGGATGAGGGAAAGGATGAAGAAGAAGGCACAATTGCTTTCCAGTATGACAAGCTTGAAGCATCTACACCTGAGTCTGATAAGGATGATGCTGTTGATGCTGCTTTATACTTTGGTCGCCAGGATAATAGAGGGTACCGTGTGGGAGAAAGGGTCTATGCCAAAATCTACCTGGATAAGATGTGCATGTGGAGGAAACCGGAGACTTTCCCTCGTTTCATAGGGCTTGTACGAGTGCTTGAGAAGTATAGCGGGACGCTCTACCATTTAGATTTTCCCGCAGGGTTTAAGGCCTGACTTGGAGACATGCTGACTGCGAAATGGGTGCAGCGCCAGAGACCGAACGAAAAAATGAGAATCATCAATCCACTCGACCCAGACATCGACTTTGACAACTCGAAGGTATACTAGGAGGTTCCAACGACAGTAACAAACAAGATGCGGATGGGACCAACCAACGCTTGGCATGTCGAGGTGCTGTGGCGCAGCTATAACATATACGATGCAACGTGGAAACGCGAGGCGATTGTCCGACATTTCTACCCGCATCTCTTTACTTAGGCTTTAGTGTGTAAGCGTTGTATTTCTCTTTTGTTTAAGTGTTGTATGCATATTTTGTGAACTGCTTGAAAATCTTACACCAATTGTGAGTTAGAATGAAATGAAAACGTTGCAGTTAAATCTCTATAAGTAATTTTACAACCTTGTATTAACTCCATAAGATCCCAAAACACAATAAATAACCAAGAACTTACATAATCTGTAAAACCATAACACTCTTTTGTTTTTAGGATGGGTGGTAGAAGACTAAACCACCGAAAAGAAAACGAACTCATAGACAACAAAGTACCTGGACTAGCCCAAGTGTTGTGAGAACTAGCCGCTAGCATCAACCGTTCCATCGTACGTGACCGAGCATGGTTCTTATCTGAGATGGGTAGACAGCGAGCCCCAACATTTAGAGGAGGAGCAGAACCAAGGAAAGAAGAAAATGGCTAAGGGCAATTAAGAAGTTGTTTAATTCTATGGGAATCCAGGACGATGCAAAACGCGTAGCCTTGGCGGCACATCTATTGGAAAGAGAAGCGGATCATTGGTGGTCCTTAATCAACAACACACAGGACTAGCAGCTCTAGCTTGGGACCAATTTGAGGGCTTGTTCTTAGAAAAGTATTTCCCAACCCCTTTGCGTCAAGGACAAGTTTGTGAGTTCCTAGATCTTAAACAAGGCTCAATGATGATAACGTAGTACGTGAATCGCTTCGAGGAGTTAAGTCATTTTGCCGCAACCCTAGTAACAGATGAGGAATCTAAGGCACGAAAGATTGAATAGGACCTTGAGCCATCTGTTCGAGCGAGGGTGATTTGCCTGCAGCTCCCCACATACACTCAAGTAATTCGGGCTGCTTTACTCACCGAAATTGACCTGGCCGATTCAAGGAAGATTTGGAACCAAAGGAAGGGAAGTACCAGCTCTGGAGGGCCTGTGAGGAGCAACAGAGTGTTTGTCCCTAAGAAGCCATATCACCAGGAGAATAAACAGGGGCAATCAAGGGGTACCTCTACGACGTCTATAATTTGTTATGAATGTCAACAACCGGGACATAAGAGGATGGACTGTTCGCAACTGAAATAGAGGAATCAGAACAATCAACCCCAACAATGGAGGCAACGTATTTTTGCCCTGCAGGACGAAGAGGAGGAGGAAGACACTCAGGTCATACAAGGTATGTTCGTATTGTTTAATACCTTAGTGAAAGTGATATTTGATTCTGGAGCATCCCATTTTTTTTTATATCTTTAGCCTTTATAAAATCTTTGTTCTTGGAACTTGAAGCCTTAGACCAAATCCTAAGCGTTGTCACACCCTTAGGAAGTTTTGCACGAGTAGATTCCGTTTGTAGAGCGTGCACATTGCGAGCAATCGATACCCTTATGACCTGTAACTTACAAGTAATGGACTTTAACAGGTACGACGTGATTCTTGGAATGGATTGGCTCTTTGGACATCGCGCTATCATGGATTGCCAATAGAAGAAAATATGGGCACAAACAGAGGATGGCACTACCGTACGAATTCAAGGAGAACGATGCGAAACCTTAACCCTAAGTAGTGCGAAGAGGTGTGAATCAAATAACTTCGTAGGAAGATTAACCTGCCTGCTTGCTAGTATAAACGTGTCATCAACCTCTAAGTTACCACAAGTCGTGTGTAAATATGAAGATGTATTCTCAAAAGAAGTACCTGGATTACCCCTACACCGTGAGGTTGATTTTTTGATAGAGCTCCAACCTGGAACTGCACCGATCGCAACACACCAAATGGCTCCCATCGAGCTAAGAGAGTTAAAAGACCAACTTCAAGAATTACTCAATTTATCTGCTCAAGAACATCGCCGTGGGGAGCACCAGCATTATTTGCCAAGAAAAATGATAGAACCTGACGTCTTTGCATCGACTATCATCAGTTGAAAAATGTAACGATCAAGAATCGATACCCTTTACCCCGCATAGATGATCTCTTCGGCCTGCTTCGAGGGTTAGCCTACTTCTCAAAGATCGATCTACGCTCAAGTTATCACCAACTTCGAGTTAAGGAGGAAGTTATCCCGAAGACAGCCTTTAGAACGTGATATGGACATTATGAGTTCGTGGTGATGCTTTTTGGGTTGACGAATGCCCCAGGAGTTTTCATGAGTTTGATGAACATACTTTTTTAGCCTTACCTCAACCAGTTTGTAGTGGTTTTTATAGACAACATCCTAGTGTATTCAAGAACTGAGAAAGAACATGAGCAGTATTTAAGGATTATTTTGCAGAAACTAAGGGATTCACAACTCTATGCTAAGGCAAGTAAGTGCAAATTTTGGTTACATGAAGTGAAATTTCTAAGACATGTGGTTTCTAAGGAAGGGATAGCTGTGGATCCAACCAAAGTGGAAGCTATTTTGGATTGGAAGCCACCCAGGAACATCTTCGAAATTCTTAGTTTCCTGAGATTAGTTGGATATTATCGAAGGCTTCTCCAAGATTTCTCTAAACTGGCACGACCAATGATAAGATTGACACAGAAGAGAGTGAAGTTTAAATGGAACAATAAGTGTGAGATGGCTTTTCAAGAGCTTAAGAAAAGATTGACTAGCACTCCTATCTTGATCATACCTGAACGAGATATTGGATATATAGTGTATTGCGACACGTCTAAGGAAGGCCTAGGATGCGTGCTGATGCAACGGTAAGGTAGTAGCCTATGGGTCAAGACAGTTGAAACCTCACGAGCAGAACTATCCTACCAACAACCTAGTGCTTGCAGCCGTGGTAATCGCATTAAAGTTATGGAGGCACTATCTTTACGGAGAACAATTCGAGCTATTCTCGGACCACGAAAGTCTGAAGTACCTATTCACCCAGAAGGACCTCAACATGAGACAACGCCGATGGATGGAATACCTGGAAGACTATCAGTTCACTTTAGACTAACACCAGAATAAAGCGAATGTGGTGGCTGACACCCTTACTCGGAGGACAAAGAGTACGCTGGCTGGTATAGTTGTAAAAGAATGGAACATGGTAGGAACGCTCAACGAGTATCGACTTTAACCGTCATAATCGGGAGATGGGAACTGTTTTTGTCTAACCGTGGCAACGACAAATCTTCGTCAGCAAATCGTTAATGCCCAAAAGTTTGACCAGGAGTTCGAATTTATTCGAAGGCATCTTATCACGAAGGATCAAAACCAGGTTGGGTAGTTAACAAACACAGGCAGTTGACGTACCTAGGAAGGCTTTTCGTACCAAATGTCGAGGATCTAAGGAGAGACATTCTGAAGGAGCATCATCAATCACTCTTTGTTGTAGGCACTATTGGTGGAATGGCATGAAAAAGGATGTAACAAGCTTCGTAGCCAAATGCCTTACATGTTAGCAAGTGAAGGCCGAGCACTAAAGACAGGGAACCCTTCAACCCCAAGAGAAACCTCAATGGAAATGGGACCACATCACTATGGACTTTGTCTCTGGACTACCAAGATCACCAACAGGACACAACTCTATCTGGGTAATCGTGGATCGTCTCATAAAGTCAGCACATTTCCTTCCAGTTTGGACGTCCGAAAAATTGGAAACCCTAAGTCAAAAATACATTCGGGAAATTGTTTGTCTTCAAGGAATTTTGTTTTCTATCGCATCAGATTGAGACTCACATTTCACCTCGCGATTCTGGTAAAGCCTGCAAGCTGCTTTAGGAACGATGCTTTGTTTCAGCACGGCTTTTCACCCAAAAACTGACAGACAATCTAAACGCACAATTCAAACGCTAGAAGACATGCTTCGAGCTTGCATCATAGATTTCAAGGGACATTGGGAAAAACACCTACCATTGGTCGAGTTCGCTTACAACAACAGTTATCAGTCCAATATTAGCATGCTGTCGTATGAAGCTCTCTATGGAAGACCTTGTCGTTCACCAATTTGTTGGACTGAAGCCGGAAAGAACGCACTTATTGGACCAGATCTAATATAAGAGACTATCGAGAAGATCCAACTGATTCAGCAGCGATTAGCCACCGCTCAGAGCAGGCAAAAGATCTACGCCGATCAGCAACGGAGACTGCTACAATTTGAAGTAGGAGATCGTGTATTCCTGAAGATCCAACCACAACGAAGAGTTATAAGTTTCAGCCAGAAAAGAAAGCTAGCTCCAAGGTATATCTGACTGTTCGAGATTTTTGCTAAAGTTAGAGATGTAGCATATCGTTTAGCTCTACCACCGCAACTCGCCAGTGTTCATAACGTTTTTCATGTGTCGATGTTGAGGAAGTATAAACCTAATTCTGCCCACATTTTGGATTGGAAGGAACTCCATGTTGATGAGGACATTACATTCGAAGAACAACTCGTAAGGATAATCGATCAACGTGACATGATTCTTAGAGGAAAGTCCATCCCACTCATTCAAGTTCTTTGGAGTCACAACGGAATTGAAGAGTTAACCTGGGAACGAGAGGAAGCCATGAGGGCAAGTCATCCCCAGTTGTTTGCAAATTGAGGTACGATACGAAATTTTGGGGGCAATATTTATTTTTAAGGGGGTAGATTGTAACAACCCTGCTCGGACCCTAGTATTAGTGACGGATAGCTCACGAGGCCATAGAATACGGAAGAGGTTCAAAACCTGAACTCGACTCGAAAATCCTAAGTTCAACCCGTAAACCCTAAAAAGGTCCAAAACTCAGGCAATAAAACTTTAATACCCAGAGAATCTCCCAGCACTCTAAATTAAGTACTTATCATGAAATAATAAATTAGAAATCGAAAATCCTTATAAGTAGGGTAAAATGTCCATTTTGCCCCTAATGTAGCAAAAAGTTTTAAAATTCAAATTTTGATAGATGGACACCCTAAATCAAGGATTTAAGTCAATTAAGTAGCAAAGGACAAAATAACATAAAAATGACCAAAATACCCCATAGTGGCCGACCACATTTGAAGTTGTGCCAAAAAAAAACTTTTTGCTTTCTTTTTAGCTCAACAAGGTGAGAAAGGTATTAAATCAAGTATTATGATGATTCAACACTTGTTGAACAAGTAATATATATAATAATATGGTGTTATAGGTTAACAAAAGTAAACAAATCATTATTGAACTTCATACACAACAACATAAGTCAAAAAGTCATATATTGCCAAAATATCCTAATTTGACTTAAAAGATTACATCTATTTAATCAATTGTTATGAAAACTATGATAATTTATCAAAATACTAAATTTATTATAAACATACTAAAATAATATATCTTAGTAGAAAAAGACACCAAAAAATATATCAAATTAACTTTTAAAGTACATTTTCTTGCATAATAAGGGCACGTAAACCAAGAAAAAGACCTTTTATTGATGGGGGATCAGATTTTTGTCTCCCAAACTGACCCCAGCTATATTTCTCTTCCCCATATCTGATGTGTAAGCCTCAAAAGTTGCACCAAGTCAAATCTCCTCAAATCACATTAATTAAAAAGAAGGAAAAAAGTCTTTAAAAGTACATTTTATCCCCCCTTTGTCCCCTAGCCCTTCCATATATAAACCAAGCTAAACACCCACTTCTTTACTTCATATTTTCGGCCAAAGAGAGGGGAGAAACCAGACCTCCATTGATCTTGAGTGTTCATATGAGTTTGAGAGAGAAAAAGGAGGAAAAAGAAGGAATTACGGGAATTTTTCTAAAGCTAAGTCCTAATCTATCACTCACCCTCATTTAATCTTTCAAACAAGAAAATAGAATCTCTAAACCTTATGTCTAATATCACTCAAAATATCTCTCAACTCATCTCTATAAAAACTTTAAAAAAATCAAGAACCGAAAACAAACCGAAAAGGCGTCGTAGTTGAGAATTAGGGGCTGCTGTGTTTATGGATGATATGAGATATTGTTATGTATTATTATTTTTGAGTTTCATGACTTATAAGTGTGATGAAGCCTTGATATTAATGTCTAAAACACAAAAATGCAAAGAAATGGGACAAAACCTTGACATATCATAAGTAGGAGCCTTGAACATAAAGGGACTTGATTTTTGAAAACATAGATGTTTCTGCCCTGAACTTTGGAACACCATAACTCAACGTAAAAAGTTGAATTAAGAACGTTCTTTATATTCAGATTTTTCTTTGTGTGTTATCTTTCATCCAGAGTTGGTTTCAACTCATTTGAGTATATAGAACTTGAGATATTGAAATGTTACCAAAGTATGTCGTTTTCCGACCCGTAAACACTACCAACCTGAAAACCCTAGTTTACAATAAGATCCAAACTTTGGTCAAAATAAAAACATTGTAGATAACATGTATATCTACCTACCCACCAAAATAGAGCACAAATTACTGAGTTGGGATAGGTCAAAACCCCTTTGAAATGCTCTATTGTGTTTCAGCCCTCGAAAGACACTTCTGTCACATATTTTGTGTAGCCCAAAATCTCTACTTTTAGTCACCTATTCCAAAAGTGGTTTACATAAATATTTTATCTAACATATTGAACTACTTTTTATCCAACAATCAGACCTTGGAGCCTCAGGAAATTCTCCCAAAACCGTTTCAAACCCTCTGTCCAAAATTGGCTCAGTTGAATTTTGGCGGCTAACAGGACCTATTTTCTAAAATGGCCAAAAAATATAACTTGTTCCAAACAACTATCCTTAGCACTAAACATAAAAGTTGCAGTGAACATGTTAAACTAGAACATAGCAAAAAATGGGCTCATTTGGACAAGATCCGATAATCCAAAAACTAGACCAACAGAGGCATATTTTTGGTAAAATCTTGAGAAAAGTGCTGAACCGTTTTCTCTTAGGATGTTTTGTTCACCCATTTGCCTTAGGTTTTGGCCTTAGAGTTAAATATAAGAGTTGTAAAAAATATGTTTATCTAAATGGTGTTTAAGAATCATAACTTAATTCCAAGTCTAGATGTCCCAAAACCTTGTCGACCCTTTTAATTTATTATTCTATTTTGGTCTTAAAAGTTGCTATGCGTATGTTTGAGTACCCTTTGCTATGAGACCCAAGTTTTACATGATGATTGATTTAAATTAGTTTATTAGTGTTTTTAAGTGAATGTATAATGAATTAGAACTCATGCTATCAAGTTTGAATCATATCTTGAGAATTGTAGCTTGTGCTTCACATATTTGTACCTTATGCTTTGCGAGTTGTACCATGAATTTTGCCATTCTAGTTGATTCCATGCTATGGATTGTTGCACTTGAGATCAATGGTACACATTATGAACATTGTCACTTGCATCCTGGCATATTGGAGTCTATCTGTGCAAACCATTGTTGGGATGGGCTGTATTGAGTTGTCTTTCTTGATTCTAAGTCTAAGGCGTCCTTGGTTGCCATTTTTGAAAATATTTTGGAATGAATTTCCCTTGTACACCCTGGGCGTGTCCCTGGTGTTATAAAATTTGATTTATACACCCTGGGCGCGTCCCCAGTGTTTGAAATGGTTTATGGATATTGTTAGGCACTATGGGTTCGTCGTTAGCATTCTGGTTTTGATGGCTTTGGTGATCAAATACTCGTAAAAGTCTACTCTGGTGATTCTCAATGTGGAATTCCGGTTATAATCTAGGTGTATGTCGGGTTGGGCATCTGTATTGCATACATGGCATCTCTTATATGCATATTTATTGACTTATCTGCTACCCTGCTATAAATTTGTCTGTTTCCTTGACTTTAAAGTGAGCTTAAGTGTCACTTGATATGCGTTGTGGTGAATTTTGTGCTGTGAGATTAGTTAGAAGGTTAGCGTGTTTTGCTTCTGAGTTTTGGCTCATGGTATTCATGCCATAGGTGATGAGGAGTTCTTGGAGGAAGTCATCCTAGAGGGAGAAGAAGTGTTTGAAGAATGTGGTGATTTTCAAGAGCACGTGGATCCCGCTAATGGATTATGAGGATTCGAGACCACCGCTTTTGTTCTTTTGTTCAGTTTTCCCGTACTCGGTGTAATTTTTTAAATTTCTTGGTGAAACTATAATAGTTATATACTTTTGAACAGTTCAGAACTCCTTTACGATGTAATAACTAATGTATGTAAATATAAATAAATGGCTAGAATATCCCTATAGCTATATTTATGTATGTCCCGACGTGTCCAAAGAACGAGGCGTCACATTTGTACTCCTTCTTACTTGAGTCACCATTGTCAATTTTTGTGCTACGGAACTTTCTTGCAAACTTCTTGTCTCTCTTGAAGAATTTGCCTAGCCTTCTAGTGATAGAGAGTTGAGTCGGTGGGGACCGCTCGAGCGGGGCCCTATCCGCTCGAGCGGATAACTGGTAGCGAGATATTTATGTGATAGCCATGCTTTGGTTTTTTAACCAATCTTCCATTACAAGTTTCTTCTCTCCCTCTCTATACAAACCTCTGCCTTCTCTCTATCTTTAAGGTTGGTTCCAGTTTGGATCTTGGCATTCAGATAGTCGATCCTTGATATCCTCACCGTGGGCTTCACGCTCATCCGAACGAAATCGCATTTTGGCGACTTTGTTTTCTCGCTAGTGTTCAAAGATTCGAGTTTTAACTCGCCAAGGTAGGATCCTAGACCCCTCATGTTTTAAAAGGGTTCTACGTGGAATTTTATGCGTTTTTACCATTTTAAAATGCATGAATAGTTGATTTACATATTTAAACCATGTTTGGTTGGACAAAAAGAACTTTTAAAATGTTTTTATGGTTTATTTCAAAGTTGGTGGACGTGTGGGGGTCCATAGTTTTCAAAAAGGTGAGTTTTGGAAAATGGTCGAGATTTATGCATATGTTCGTGAAAATCGAATTTGGAGGTTTGGAGCTAACCCTTGAAGTTGAGCCTTATTTTGAAATTGGTTAATCTCCATGGCTAAATGGAAGACGGTGTTTTGTGAATGCGATATTTGTTCATAGTTGTGTGCATGTAAACTTTGGTTGAAGATGCATTAGTTGGGGCTGCGGTCCTTCGGTGAAAGCCCGTAAAGACGCATTAGTTGGGGTTGTGGTCTTTCGGTGAAAACTCATAAAGATGCATTACATGATCTGCGTGTGAATCATTGTGAATTTTATGAAACCATTTTCGAGGCTCGGGAGAGTCGTAACATTCATATTATTCTGTTAGCATGCTTAGCTTTTATTTCATGATTAGTCTGTATTGACCCTGCTCAGACCCTAGTATTAGTGACGGATGGTCTACGAGGCCATAGAACACGGAAGATGTTCAAAATCCTAACTCGACTCGAAAATCCAAAGTTCAACCTAGAAATCCTAAAAAGGTCTAAAACTCAGGCAACAAAATCTTAATACTCAGAGAGTCTCCCAACATTTTAAATTAAGTAATTATCATGAAATAATGAATTAGAAATGAAAAATTCTCATAAATAGGATAAAATGACCGCATTGCCCGTAGTACAGCAAAAAGTCTTTAAAACTCAAATTTTGACACATGGACACCCTAAACCAAGGATTTAAGTACAATTAAGTAGCAAAAGACAAAATAACATCCAAAAATGACCAAAATACCCCTTAGTGGCCGTCCACATTGGAAGTTGTGCCAAAAAGTAGCTTTTTGCTTACTTTTTAACTTAAAAAGATAAAAAAGGTATTAAATCAAGTATTATGATTATCCAACACGTGTTGAACAAGTAATATACATAATAATATGGTATTATATGTTAACAAAAGCAAATAAATCATTATTAAAATTCATACACAATAAAATAAGTCAAAGAGTAATATATTGTCAAAATAGCTTAATTTGACTTAAAAGACTACATCTATTGAATCAATTGTTATAAAAACTATGATAATTCCTGGAAATACCAAATTTATCATAAACTTACTAAAATAATAGGTTTCAGTAGAAAAAAACACCAACAAGATACATCAAATTAACTTTTAAAGCATTTTCTTGCATAAAAAGACACTCAAACCAATGCAAAACCCCATAATTGATGGGGGATCAGATTTTTGTCTCCCCAAACTGACCCTAGCTGTATTTCCCTTTCTCATATCTGATGTATATGCCTCAAATGTTGCACCAAGTCTAATCACGTAAAATCTCATTAATTAAAAAGAAAGAAACAAAAATCTTCAAAGTACACTTTTGTCCCCTTCTTGTTCCCTAACCCTTCCCTATATAAACCAAGCCAAACACCCTCTTCTTCACTTCATATTTTTGGCCAAGAGAGGGGAGAAACTAGATCTCCATTGTTGTTGAGTGTTCATATAAGTTTGAGGAAAAAAAAGAAGGGAAAAGAAGGAATCAATAAAGTTTTCCTAAGCTAAGTCCTAATCCATCATCCACACTCATTTGATCTTTCAAACAAGTAAATAAAATCTCTAAACCTTATGTCTAATATCACTCAAAATATCCCTCAACTCATCTCTTTAAACACTTTAAAAATCAAGAACCGAAAACAAACAGAAAAGGCGTTACAGTTGAGAATTACAGGCTGTTATGTTTTTGGATGATATGAGATGTTATTGTGTATTGTTATTTTTGAGTTTGATGACTTAAAGGTGTGTTGGAACCTTGATATTCATGTCTAAAATACAAGAATGAAAAGAAATGGAACAAAATCTTGACATATCATAAGTAGGAGCCTTGAACATAAAGGGACTTGATTTTTGTTTTTTGAGAACTTTGATGTTTTTGCCTTGAATTTTGGGATACCATACCTCATCGTAGAAAATTTATCTTATCATTTTATTTATGTTTAGATTTATATTTTTGTTTTATCTTTTATCCAAAATTGGTTTCAACTTATTTGAGTAAGTAGAACTCGAGATATTGCAATTTTACCAAAGTATATCGTTTTCCGACTAGTCAATACTACCAACCTAAACACCCTAGTTTACAATGGGATCCGAACTTTGGCCAAAACATAAAAGTTGTAGATAACATGTATATCTAATTATCCACCAAAACTAAGCACAACATATTGAGTGTTGATAGGTCAAAACCCCTTAGAAACTCTCTGTTGTGTTTCAGCCCTCAAAGGACACTTCTGTCACATATTTTTGTGTAGCCCAAAACCCCTTTTTTTAGTGACCTATTCCAAAATTTCTATACATGAACATTGTAGCTAACATATTGGAATACTTTCTGTCCAAAAATCAGACCTAGAAACTTTGGGATGGTCCCTCAAAACCGTTTCAAACACTCTGTCCAAAATCGGCTCTGCTAAGTTTTGGCGGCTGAAAGAACCTATTTTATAAAATGGCCAAAAACTATAACTTGTTCCAAATAACTACCCTTATCACTAAATATGAAACTTGTAGGTAGCATGCTAAACAAGAACATATCCAACAATGGGCTCATTTGGACTTTATCCGATAGCCCAAAACCAAGACCAACAGTGGCGTATATTCGGTAATATCTTAAGAAAAATGTTGAGCCGTTTTCGCTTAGAATGCTTTACTCACCTGTTTGCCTTACGTTTTGGCCTTAGTGTTAAACATACGAATTGTAGTAAATATTTTTATCTAAATGGTGTTTAAAAATCATAACTAGATTCCAAGTCTAGATGCCCCAAAACCTTATCGACCTTTTTAATTTAATACTCGAACTTTGCCTTTAAGGTTATTATGTGTATGTTTGAATACCTTTTGTCGTGAGACCCAAGTTCGCGTTTTGATTGACTTAAATTAGTTGATTATTGTTCTAAGTGAATGTACGATGATTAGAACTCATGCCATCAAGTTTGAATTGTATCTTGAGAATTGAACTTTGCCATGCTAGTTGATGCCAAGCTATAGATAGTTGCATTTGAGATCAATATTGCACATCCTGAATTTTGTCACGTGCATCCTGACATATTGGAGTTCATCTGTGTAAATCGTTGTTGGAATGGACTATGTTGAATTGTTCTTCTTGGTTCTAAGTCTAGGGCGTCCCTGGTTGCCATTTTCAAAAATATTTTGGAATGAATTTCCCTTGTACACCATGGGTGTGTTCCCAGTGTTACAAATTTGGTTTATACACCCGGTGTGTCCTCAGTGTTTGAAATGGTTTATCATGAATATTATTGGGCACCATGGGTTCGTCGCTAGCAATCTAGTTTTGATGGCTTGGACTTTGGGTTTACACCTACGGAGGCATCACGAATCTTAAGGTGGAATAAACTGCTTATTATATATCTGATATGACTAATTAATTGATTATTGAATTTGTTGGCCTGGAGGATGGCATGATTATGAATTTTGTTGTCTTGGAGTATAGCGCGAACCCCACGCCATTGCCATTGAGTAAAACAGCTACGGCATGAAGCCCGACGAAGCATTTACTATTCGTAATGAGGCGCGGTGATGGCTTTGGTGACCAAATACCCGTAAAAGTCTACTCTGGTAATTTCCAGTGTGAAATTCCTATTATAATCTAGGTCTATATCGGGTTGGGCATCTGCATTGCATACACGGCATCTCATATACGCATGTTTATTGACTTATCTGTTATCCTGTCATAAATTTATCTATCTCCTTGACTATAAATTGTATTGGGTGTTATATGATATGCGTTGTGGTGAGTTTTATACCGTGAGATTAGTTAGAAGGTTAGAGTGTTTTTCTTTAGGGTTTTGGCTCATGACATTCGTGCTACAGGTAAGGAAGAGTTCTTAGAGGAAGTCATCCCAAAGGGCGAAGAAGAGTTTGAAGAATAGGGTGAGTTCCAAGAGCACGTGGATCCCGCTGATACATTCTGAGGATTCGAGACCTCTGCTTTTGTTCTTTTATTCAGTTTTTTCGTGCTTAGTGCAATTTTTAAAATTTTTTGGTGAAACTCTAATAGTTATGTATTTTTAATTAGTTCATAACTCTTTTATAATGTAATAACTAACGTATGTAAATATGAATGAATGGCTAGAATATCCCTTTATTTATATTATGTATGTCCCGACGTGCCTGAAGAACGGGGGTCATAAGTCTGTTTTCTATTGGGCTTCGGCTCACGTTGTGGGACTTTAAAAATCTTTTTCAGGTGATTGTGATCACGGGAGATGATCGAGTGGAGCCCGAGAAGGTGGAAGACTGTTTTAGTTTTCTTTTGTTTTGGGATCATGTACTGTTACATCTATTGCTTGTTCTTGGAAGCGTGTTTTGTGAGCCTTGAGACGATTACATTATACACGTATGTAGTGTTTACCTTGAGAAGGGAACCTTGGGTTGATAATAGTTTCGTTTGTTCTGGATTGGGGTTTCATGCTTTCATAGTCTTATTTTCAAGTCGAAGGAGTGATCTTCCTTATCAATTAAATGTTTTATCCTTACAATTTGTTTATTCATATTCCTGTTTACAAACCATGTTTTTTAGGTGTGTTTTTGAGACTTGAGAAGATTTTCTGGTTTCTGACTAGAAAATTTCTCAAGCGTCTCACCGCTCGAGTTGGCCTTTGAGCGCTCGAGCGGATAGCCGCTATGACTAAAAGTTGGATTTTGTTTCGAATGGAGGTTTTGGTTGGAGAAACTTAGGGGTAACCCTTTTGATACAAAATGGTATATTATATTATTTGTTTTACGAATAAAATCTCTTTTCGTTTGATCTTCGACTTGTCTATATTCGGGCAATTTTGGTGAATCGTGATATCCCTAAATGATAGTTTGGTGAGCTTTTCATGTGACCCAGGATTTGGGTCATTATAATTGGTATCGGAACTCTAGATTCGAATACCTAAGAGCCGTAAGAAATGTTACATCACCTGGTGAGACTGATTGCGTGTGCTTAGTTGCATGTGTTTAGATGCTTTGATAACATGAGCGTGATAGCTTGTTGAGCATGAGGATGTTGTGTATACATGAACATAGGGGTTGGACCTTAGGATTGATTAGTCTTGTCTCTGGGCGTTTGGATTGACAAACTTAGAAGCCAAGTTAAAAACGCGTTTGGCCGACGTGTTTTTTGGCAAAGAATCTAAATAGGTTACCTAAATTGATGTGTCACTGTTGTCGGTTCTCCTTGGTATGTGTGATGTGTTGGCATGATCGTTTATGGCTAAGTGTTAGCATAGTTATGTAGTTGCTATTTGTGATAATGCGACGTATTGAATCTTATGTTCTAGATTCTTTTTGTATAGAAGTGATGTCTACGCGGAGAGGACGAGGTCATGGCCGAGGCCGTGGCCGTGGTTTGGGCCAAGGGGATGTGCTAATTTCTGATGCTGGGGATGCAAATGCTCCCCAAGGACCGATAGACACGATAGAGTTGCTACGTGAGATGGTAGGCTCCATCTGTGAGCTAGCTGAGACTACTAGGGGAAGAAAAAGAGTGCCCAAGCTGAGGGCGACCATTGCGATGCGAGAGTTTCGGCGTCTTGACCCTCCTACCTTCGCTAGGGATCCTAATCCCATGGTAGCTATAGAGTGGTTGGAACTTGTGACCCGAATTCTAGATACACTACAGATAATTGAGGAAGATTTGGGGGTTTCCTTAGCTGCCTTCTAGTTGAGAGGTTGTCACGCCCCATACTCCGGGCCACCCGAAGCACCTATAAACAACACCTAACTCGATGTTTCACTCTCAAGATAAAGAACATACATGCATTAAATATAATTTCTAACAGGCTTACAATACATGGTTCCAACACCAAAGATATGTAAAACATTACATGGTCTAAAAGGAAACAAAAAGAAGACTACTGGTCTTTCGCCTCAATTGGCTCCTCCAGATCAACCTGTATGACCGAATGCACCTGAAAAAATATTTTCAAATCCCACATCGTGAGCCAAAGCTCAGCAGAAACTAGACAAGTATGTAATAAAAGCTAAACATGCTATTGCGAAAAGATATGGATATTTCAACTCACATGAGCCTACAAAAAACAGTTTGATATATATATATACTTCAAAGCTTCACATGCAAACTTCGACTCTCACGAGCTCCACACGCAACACAAATACGTATCGACTCTCACGAGCCTAGAAATAGTTCTATAAAATCCACGATGATTTTCACGCTACACATACAACACCTGTAGCCCACACAACGCAACACATGCAACCCACACAACGCAACACAAGCAACTTTAGGACCACATTTTCGTCCCTCAAATTTCCACACAGACATGCATTGTTAACCAGAGTTAACATGTGCAACACACGCAACACATGCATCTTCACGGGTTTTCACCGTAAGACTAATATTCTCCCCTCATTATGCATCTTCACGGGTTTTCACCGTAAGACCAATATTTGTCTGTCATTATGCATTTTTAAAATCAGAGTTTTAACGCACAAAAACATATACAAACACCACGTTTCACATAACGACATCATATGCCACACAACTCGTCATCCACCAACCTAGGAGACCAATAATCAATAAAATAAAACCCAACCCCGAAGGCTAGTTTCAAACCTCCCACACCCAAGTTTTTACTAACGTTTTCACAAAATACTATCTTTTTCAAAACTCATCTTTTTGAAAAAGAATTACGGACCTAAACACGTCACGCACACAACGATGTATAAACACCATGTTTAACAAAACTACATCATCCCCGAAGACGACAACAAGACAAAAACAAACCCCAAGGCCACAACAGACCAACCAAAATAAGGAAAGAAAAACACCCCTTTTCAGGTGTTCAATCGACTGAACCCCACAATTCAATCGGCTGAGATGCTACTGGAGGGGAGTTAATCGACTGGATCACCACCCCCAGTCGACTAAAAAGCTACTAGAATCCAAAAATTTTCCCAAAACCTAGGTCAGTCGACTGGATCATCCCATTCAATCCACTGGATCATGGCGGAAACAAACCCTAGCAAAGGAAAAAGCCTTTCAACCCCAAAACGAAGCAACCAAACTCCCTTTTGATACCCTTGGACATACACAAGCCCAAAACTACAAAAAAAAAACACCGAGAAGAACACCTCAACAACCGTTTTTATCCAATCGAAAGCAACCAAAAACGATTTAAGAACGAAACCTAACTTTTTTTGAAACATAAATTAACTTTTTATACATTTTAAAACAGTAAAAACATATACGGTTTCACATAGCACCCCTTTAAGACATGAGAGTCTAGGATCCTACCTCGTTGAGTTAAAATCTCAGCACCTCGAAAAGCAAACCTCGTCAAAATGAGATTCCGTCTAGATAAACGCGTAGCCCTCGGTGTAGATAGCAAGGATCCACTACATGATCACCAAAAATCAATCCCCGGGCCCACTAAAAATCAGAGAGAAGGCAGAGGTTTCGTTTGAAAAAGGAGAAACTTAGTTTGTATGTTTTGAAAAATATCTCCTAAATATCTAAGGGTTAGATATTTATAGGCCCTGCTCGAAAGTGTCTTTTTTTAAAAAAATTCGCACCACAACGCTCAACGGTCGCAGGATCCAACCTAACAAGCAATTCTAAGCCCGAACATGCATGAAACGCATATAAACATGCAATAATAAAAATGATAAATAACGCATCGAAAAACACCGCAAAAAGAAAATAGGTCAGGGTCTCATAGAGGTGACGCCCATGAGTGGTGAAAATATACCAGGAATACCGTGGAGGGTACGTGGGCAGCTTTTACGAGAATTTTTTTGGAGAAATACTTTTTTGCTTCCTCAAGGGACCTATATAGAGAGGAGTTCTATACTCTCACTCAAGGGGTGATAAGTATCGTGCAGTATGAAGCTAGATTTACTAATTTGTCTTGCTTTGCACCGGAATTGGTGGCTACAGACGAGCTACGTTCGAGGACGCTTAAAAGGGGTTTGAAGCCTATGATCAGGGAGCGAGTGGCAGTGTTGAGGCTGCATGTTTTTACAGAGTTGGTAGAGTCAGCAGCTGTAATTGAAAATACTTTGAATGAAACTCGTGGTTCCAATGAGATCGGGGCATCGCATAATGAAGCAAAGGCACAATCAGGTGGGCGCTCCAACAAGAGGCAGATGTCCATTGGCCCTAGTTCTTGTCCATCTGGATCACGACAGTAGTTTTCAGCACCAGCACCACCACCATCAGTAGCTTTCTTTGGGAGGCCAAACCAGGATGAGTTCCTTTGCTTCTGGTGAAGGCAGCCAGTGCATCGTGCGACAGATTGCCCACAGCCGAGGAAGTTCCAGGGTTCAGTATTAGTTTAGTCACAGGGGAAGGAGCTACCAATTTGTTATGGGTGTGGCCAACCTGGGCATATTCGTTAAAATTTCCCTCGGGGAGGCAGTGTACCGAGCACGGTAGGTGCACTAGTTGTTTCGCTTGTGCAGGATCGACAAGTTTATCAGTAATAGCAGCCAGTAGTGCAGACTTCCAGGGTGACAAATAGGGGTACCTCAGTCCAGTCAGTATGACAGCCGACAGTCCTGGGTTATAGTGGACAGACTAGAGTCGCACAGGGCCGAGTGTATACCCTTACAAATCCCAGTTTTCTAAGGCATCGGTCGTGCCTGATGCTGCAGCTACTACTCCAGCGATCAGAGGTACTTTCTTAGTGTGCAGATCTTGAGCCTGTGTGCTTATCGACACGGGAGCATCGCATTCCTTCATTTCATCTGCTTTGGGGGTTGGCGGTGGACTCCTTAGGTAGTACACTATGAGTAGAGACCACGGTCGATGAGAATGTGGTGTTGGGACGAGTTTATAGATCCTACGAGTTCGAGGTCGTTGGCCGCAATCGGCGGAGTGTTTTCCTTTGACCTTGTTGCGAATTTTAGGGACGAAATTTCTTTAAGGAGGGCAAAGTTGTGAGACCCGGTTCTGTTTTATTTTTCATATGTTTATTCAATGCATTGGTTATTGCTTTAATTGTTATATAGGATAGCATGTTTAGATATGTGTAATGCATGTGGGGGTTTGGTTTAGTTTCTTTGTTTCAATTTTCACCCAGCAACGGCCGCTCGAGCGGTGGTTTATTCACTCGAGCGGGGGTGTGGCAGAGAGTTGAGTTAGTGGGGACCGCTCGAGCGGGGCCCTGTCCGCTCGAGCGGATAGTTGGTAGCGAGATATTTATGTGACAACCATGCTTTAGTTTTTGAACCAATCTTTCATTGCAAGTTTCTTCTATCCCTCTCTACACAAACCTTTGCCTTCTCTCTAGCTTCAAGCTTGGTGCGGGCTCAGATCTTAGCATTCGGATAGTTGATCCTCAATATCCTCGTCGTAGGCTTCGCGTTCATTAGAATGGAATCGCATTTTGGCAACTTTGTTTTCTCGCCAGTGTTCAAAAGCTTCAAGTTTTAACTCACCGAGGTAGGATCCTAGACTCTCATGTTTTAAAAGGGTACTACGTGAAATTTTATGCATTTTTACCATTTTAAAATGCATGAATAGTTTATTTACATGTTTAAACCATGTTTGGTTGGATAAAAAGGACTTTTAAAATGTTTTTATGATTTATTTCAAAGTTGGTGGACGTGTGGGGGTCCGTAGTTTTCAAAAAGGTAAGTTTTGGAAAAGGTCGAGATTTACGCATATGTTCGTGAAAACCGAATTTGGAGGTTTGGAGCAAACCCTTGGGGTTAAGCCTTGTTTTGAAATTGGTTAGTCTCCATGGCTAGATGGATGATGGTGTTTTGTGAATGCGATATTTGTTCATGGTTGTATGCATGTAAACTCTGGTTAAAGATTCATTAGTTGGGGTTGTGGTCCTTTAGTGAAAGCCCATAAAGATGCATTAATTGGGGCTGTGGTCTTTCGGTGAAAGCCCGTTAAGATGCATTACATGTTCTGCGAGTGAATCGTTGTGGATTTTATGAAACTGTTTTCGAGGCTCGGGAGAGTCGTAACATTCATATTATTCTGTTAGCATGTTTAGCTTTTATTTCATGATTAGTCTGTTTACTATTGGGCTTCGGCTCACGTTGTGGGACTTTGAAAACCTTTTTCTGGTGATTGTGATCACGGGAGATGATCAAGTGGAGCCCGAGGAGGCAAAATACTTATTTTAGTTTTCTTTTGTTATTGGATCATGTACTGTTACATCAATTGCTTGTTCTTGGAAGCGTGTTTTGTGAGCCTTAAGGCGATTACATTATGCACGTATGCAGTGTTTATCTTGAGAGGGAAACCTTGGGTTGATAGTAGTTTCGTTTGTTCCGATTTGGGGTTTCATGCTTTCAAAGTCTTATTTTCAAGTCAGAGGAGTGACCTTCGTTATCAAATAAATGTTTTATCCTTACAATTTGTTCAATCATATTCCTGTTCAGAAACCATGTTTTTTAGATGTGTTTTTGAGACTTCAGAAGATTTTTTGATTTCTGGCTGAAAATTCTCTTGGGCGTCTTACCGCTCGATCGGGCCTTTGAGTGCTCGAGTGGATAGCCGCTGTGACTGAAAGTTGAATTTTGTTTCGAAAGGAGGTTTTGGTTGGAGAAACTTGGGGTAACCCTTTTGATACAAAATGTTATACTATATTATTTGTTTTACGAATAAAATCTCATTTTCGTTTGATTTTTGACCCGTCTGTGTTCGAGCGATTTTGGTGGATCGTGATATCCCTAAATGGTCGTTCGGTGAGCTTTTCACGTGATCCAGGGTTTAGGTCGTTACACATATGTTAAGAGAGAACCGATAAGCTTGTCCAACATCATCACTCTAAGATTTCTTGCCTCTGCAATGGTCATCGCTAATTGGTGGCAAAGCTTTCAATACCTTTCTTAACAATTCATGGGTAAGTTTTTCAAAGAGCATTAAGGAAATTTATAATATGAGTAAATCTAATATACATGCTCAAAATAGACTCATTTTCAAACATCTTAAACCCTTCATACTCACTAGTCAACCTATCAATTCTAGAATCTTTAGCATCTTGAGTTTCTTCATAGGTAATTTCTAACTTTTTTCAAATTTCTTTTGCACTCTTACAAGTCATGATACGATTATATTTATTAACATCAAGAGCACAATATAAAGCATTCATAACACTTGAATTTATTTAAAATAATTTCATATCATTATCATTCATATCTTAATCATGCTTAGGAACCTCTTTACCTTTAATAACTTTGGTGGGAACGAAATTTCCTTGGACAATCACTCTCTAAGCTCTCCAATCCATTCTTTGAATGAAAATTCTCATCCTTTATTTCTAATAGGTGTAATTAATACCACGAAAGATTAAAGGTCTTATAGTGGATTAACCCTCACCAAAAGGGGATACACCAATGCTCGCCATAGATCTTTCCACAAAAACTTATTAGGTAAAAATGTGACCTAGCTTTAATACCAAATGTGAGTGTGGTGCAATCCCAAGAGGGGGAGTGAATTGGATATTTAAAAAATTTCTCACCAAATATTCAAATTAAAATATGCAATAGGTATTCACTCAATCTATTTACTATTCTATTCAATAGATAGGCAAGTAATATATCAATTAACTTCAAAAGTAAAGAGTTTAGGGATAAAGAGAACGAAACCAAGAGTTTACAAGGTTCGGTGCTTTGGCCTACATTCTTGCCTCAAGTGTTCTGCTTAAGGATTTCAATAGTTCCTCTTTAAGACGGAGAAGCCTCTCTCCTTCACTAGGAGAAGAAGCCTTTACACCAAGAGCACCCTAACTCTTCAAACCTAAATGAATCCCCTCACTTGACAAGGCTAAAACCCTTACCTTAATTACAATCAAGATGGAATTAAAAGTATACAAAAACAAGCTCATTCAATGAGCAAATGAGTACAAGTGATGGCACCCTAATTCACTCCCAATAATATATCAAATGAAGCTCAAAGCACTTTCTAAAGGTTTCTTTCAAAATATGAACAAATGATTGAAATTTTTTAGCACAACTTCAACAAACAAGAGAGTATATGATAGGAGAATTGTTGGCGACCCTCATTAGAGGTAAAGAGATGTATTTATAGGCAGAAAATCAAAACTGGCCGTTGCAATGTTTGAATAATTTTATCAACTAGCCACTGCAATATATTTTTCAAAAATTTAGTCAAGTCAGTCAACCGACATAAGGAGTTCGATCGACCAAACTATTGTACGTCTTTCAAGAATTTTAACAGAATGTCTTCGGTCGACTAATATACCTATTTTGGTTGACTGAACCTTCATAAATAGTATTTTTTCTTTCAAAAATAATTTTAGGCACTTCAAAACATTTTAGCACTTTTGGTAGAATGCTTTTTCATGAGGTTTTAAAAATGTCTAATGTCCATCTAAGATCTCCTATGAGCTTCAAGTAATATAATCATGGGTAGTGAAATTACATAGCTCCTAATTGCATTACTTAGAAAAATTTACTAAGTCTTCACCTTAGTCTTTACTTGCTTCATAACTTGTAGCCAAAATAAATTGTCTTGTATGCTTCATGGCTTTCAATTTGTATCCATAATTGTGCTTATCATGAATTTCCTGTAAACAAGCTCAATTGTACAATTAGATACCTTAATTTGTTATCATCAAAACGGACATTGAAACTTTGTTTGGCCAACAATTCATGCTAACAATTATCTAGAATTATTTTTAAAAGAGGTTCGTACCAGTAATACCGTAATTAATTATGTCTGATGGGGAGGAAAGAACTTAAAGCCAATATACAAAATTAGTTACATCACTTACAAACTAGTGATGGAGACCGTGAGATTTATTTGTGAATAAATTCCCTCACTCACTTAGTTTTTAAAATATTTTAAGGGTTACAAAAAAACTGTTTAATTTTAATAAATTTATAATTTTTGGAAAAAAAACACACGTTACAAAAGATTCCAATTTTAACCATCTTTACGTGTTATATGTGCAACAAATAAAGTTTTAAAATTCTCTTTATTTTGTAAAAAGCTTTGAGAATCCTATTGATCGATTACAGAGGTTTCAACCACTAAACTTGCTTATGCTCCCTTTTGATCGAGTGTTATTTCTATAAAAATATTGAGTACGATAAACTGGAATTGGCTTTAATCGAGATTACCTCAACTTCTTAGGTACATGAGGAACCAGCCTAACATATTTTCAATCAAAACCTGAATTAAAGACAGGTTCTACAAAGGCCAAGATTTGAAGAGAAGGTTCACTTTTCGGAATTCCAATTAATTTTAAATAAAAATTTACGAATTTTATTTTATTTTTTTGTTACACATATAAAAAATAATTTTCAAAAAATTAATTTATTTAAATTAGACTTTTTAATAAATTCAAAAATTCAAAATTAATTAGCACGTATTCCAAGATACCAGATTTTAAATCCATTTTTAACGTATTTTTGAGTAACAAAATAAAGTTCCAAATTTTTCTTTAAAAAAATTTAAGAAAATTTTATTTTATTTTCACCGTTACCAAAAAAATAATAATATTTTCAAACAATGATTTAATTAAATTGAACAATAAGAAATAACCAAAGAAAAAAGTCATACACGCATTTAAATATTAAATAAATAAATACAAAATATCTTGACTTTTATGGTCAAGCTGTAACTCTTATTATCAAAGAGTTCATGTTTATTCATGTTTCCTTGCAATCCTGATAGATACATAACACTGCAATAATAACAATTCTGCAGCCATCAGAACACTATCTAGAACAGCCGCAGTCCGACATAGCACTGCCCTCATGCCACCATGCTCGCCGCCGCGCTTATTGTTGCTCGCTGTTGTTCGCTGTTGCTTCTTCATCGTCGTTCTTCGTACTTTTGATGATAACCGAACTTCAAAAAAAAATATTGTTAGAGGCAAAATTACCAAGATCATTATTTTTGAAAAACGAATATCGGTAAAAATTAACTAGACGAGCAAACGCCGAAACGGGCTCCAGATAAAAAATATTTTGACGTCGAACGATCAAAATTAAACCCATGCAACCAAAGTTAATTTAGAAGAATACCTCTTGTAGATCTAATCTTTAACTACGACTTTATTCCGAGCTGAAGCTCTAGTCAGATCTTCTACCGTATTCTCTTATGCGATCCTCGAACGTACTGTGGGCTATGATCCTCCGAGAACTCGTACCGACTGAACCCCAATATATTTAAGTCTTGAAAAACAAAAATAATATCATAATAATAATGATGTAAAATCATTTAAAACTGGTTTAGCCTATCCGCATATATATAGGGTTACAGCAGGGACTTGGGGAGTAATTATGAATAAGACTTCCAGTGGAACACAGATACCTACGGGCGATTTCTACAATTATGAAAAGATGTAGCGGTTTCTACAATTTTCATGAAATACTGAATTACAGTTCACACAACTAAAGAACTATAATTGCACTCTGACACAGAATCTCAAGACCTTCTTGCATTGAGCTCCTGTTTTTAAATACTTACCATTTCTTTCCACGTTAAGATTCTCGATACCCACCAATTAAATTTAATTACTGACAATTTAATTTAATCGACATCTTTATAATCCTTAATCCATTCCGCTTAACTTATTTGACCGCTGGATAATTAAATCCACCTGCAGGGTTTGGCCCGGTCAAAACTTATAATCATCCTTAAGAGGGTATCGTCAGTCTCGATATTCGGGACGTAGATTCCGTCAATAATTAATATTTTTCATATAAATAATACTGCTATCCAACTCACCGGGAATATAGACCCATATAAGA
>JAULJZ010166611.1:1649-25328 GCA_032270985.1 Heliamphora pulchella | reverse complement strand
TTAACGTGGGGAGAAATGGTAAGCATTTAATAACAGGAGCTCAATGCAAGAAGGTCTTGAGATTATGGGTCAAAGTGTAATTATAGTTATTTAGTGGTGTGAACTGTAATTCAGTATTTTATGAAAATTACAGAAATCGCCGCGTCTTTTCATAACTGCAGAAATCGTTAGTAGGTATCTGTGTTCTACTGGAAGTCTTACTCATAATTATTTCCTAGATCCCTACTGTAATCCAATATATATGCGGGTAGGTTGAACCAGTTTATGATTATTGATATATCATATGTTGTCTCTCAATATTAAATATATCGGGGTTCTGTCGGTACGAGTCCTTGATAGTTCGTAACCTACACTACGTTCGAGGATCGCATACGGGAATACGGTAGAAGATATGATAGGAATTTCAACTTGGAATCAAATCGTAGTTGAAGAATAGATCGACAAAAATGTATTCTTCTAAATTAACTTTAGTTGCACGGGTTTTATTTTGATTGTTCGTAGTCAAAAGTCTTATATGGATCCCATTTCGGCGTTTGCTCGTCCAGCTAATTTTTTTCCAAAAATCGTTTTCAAAAGTAAAGATCTTGGTAGTATTGCCTCAAACAAATTGGTATCAGAGCTGTTTTGCTTTTTATTTACGATTATCGAGGGTTGGGTAGTTTTGGAACTGTTGTTAACTTTGTTTTGCAGGCGTTTTAAATCTCGATTTTATGATCATCTTTTATTTTCATGTTTGATTGAATGCGTGGATGATGATTTAATTATTTTTTTTAATCACGAAGCATGACCGTGATAGATTAATTGATTGTGAACTCTACGAATGCATAGGATCAATGTAATTATTGTTTTTTGGTTTCTAGTTCTTTTTTTTATGTAATCGAAAATATATATATATACGAAGAACAAGTCGAAGAACAAGATGCCGCAGCATATTTTAAAACAAGTTTTTTTTAAATATACGATTTTTATTCATGGAATAAAAAGTGGCACAATTTACAAAAGAAGCAAGCCGCGGCTATCCGAAGAGAAATTCCAGTGCATTGTTTGCAAACAGCAAGTTGCCAAACTGTGCACAAACAGTGGCGCAATTACAAGGCAGCGCACTGCAACAGTGTTTTCAAAACAGCCGACGGCTTCCATAACAGTGCAGCAAATCCATAATAGCCGGCGATTTCCAAAAGCAAGCGCAACAGTTTGGTTTATCCAAACGTAGCTTTAGGCTGCTATTTCAACACAGCAATATCCAAGCAGCCAACGCAACAAACATCAGTGCAAATTTCGGCGCAAGAATCCAAAGCAATTGGCTACTATTTTTAATCACAGTAGCGATTTGATTCCAAAAGCAGTAGTTTCCAATCAAAGCGCAACTGCAGAGGAGAAAATCCCAGGAAGTTTTGGATGCTTTAACAAATCACATGGATCATAAAGAATCTATTATTCTTGAATTCACTTGGGAGATAATGGAATAATTCCATTCGGTCAAACAGAAGGCTGGGGCGGCACTGATTTTTTGGATGGCAAACGAGGCGCTGTTTTCGTCCAACACAAGCTGAGGCGTCCTAGGATGTTTTGACAATCCCAAGGGCTGTTTGGTTGGCTGTGATTTTTTCTTGGTTTGTTGTGATTTTTAAAAAGGAATCCAACTGAATCAAAGAGTTCTGATGCAACTTGGACCCGATAAGCAGCTGATTCAGAAAAGGATTATTGCAGCTTATACTTTTAAAAACAGGAGAGTGAAACTCTTTAGAGTTTCAATCGGATCATAAAATCGGGATATTTATATTTAGCTTGCATTTAATTCTCTATTAACTGCGTGGAAGAGATTTATTGATTTTATTTATCCTGTTAATTTAATTAATTCGAATATTCAATTTTAATTAAAATATTTTTGTAATAAAAAATAAAATTAATTTTTTAATTAATTAATTTTAATTAAATAAATTTTTTTTAGATATTTTATTTTTTACAAAAGATCACGTTTAAGATAATTTTTTATATTGAATATCTTGAAAAAACGTGAGAATTAATTCCAGATTTTGAATTAATTAAATAAAAAAATATTTAATCAAAATAAATTATTTTTTTTTGAAAAATGTGGCACGAAAAATAAAATAAATAAATATCTTTAATCACTACCTTAACTGAAAAGTTATAGAAAAAATTGTGTATTTATTAAATTTTATTTGTTACGCATTTAAACACGAAAAGATGGTTTGATAAATTAGAATCTTTAGAATCGTGTGTACGAAAAGATATTTGATTCTTTCAGATCGTGTGCCTTTTGAGATTAATAAATTTATTTTAATAAAATAGTTTTTCATAACTCTAAAAAATGTTTTAAAAATCCAAGTGGAAGAGAAAATTTATTAACAGATAAATCCCGCGGTCTCCATCACCAGTTTATAGGCGATGCAATTGAATCTTGTGTGTCGGCAGTAAGACTTTTCTCCCAAATGCACAGATTAATTGCGGTATCGCCAATACAAACCTCATTTGGAAATAATTTTGGATAATTGTTAGTGTGAATCACTTCTCCAACTGAAGGGTTCTTTGCGAAGCGATTAATTTAGGATTAGGTGTTGGTTAACACTTAGCTATGTATAATCTTATCCTCTCCAACTGAGTCACTGCAATTATATACTGAACTGAACATACGTCAGCTATTTAATTTAACTTGATATGGTTAGTTGTCTAGATAGTAAAACTAAAAGGAATTGGACTGTCTGATCTTTTGAAGCATAGTAGACGTTCTCGCAACGAGGCATGCAATTCTCAAGTTATCAGACTGCTAGAGAATTAATTTTAAAATGGTAGAGGAAGCCAAATTAAAATGAATTCAAAGTTTTGCTCATCATAATTAACGATTTTTTAATTATGTGATTCTCGAAATTAAAATATATTTCAACCCATTCGCTTTAATACTCAAAGAAAATAAACTTACGCGACCAAATTTTGTTGACTGAAAATATAATTTGGATATAGTTTTAACTATAAATGATATTCCTTCAATACAAGAAAATGTGCTTGTTTCTGAAAAAAAGGTTCTTCCTCTGGGTCGAAATGTATGAAGAAGAAGAAAAATGTTCAGAAATAGGGAGACATGATTTTCAGGGTAGTTAGTGGGGTGCGAACTGGTGTAAAAAAGTCGAAAGACAGATATTTTTACGGCAATCAGACTCGGCACTGGAAAGAGCTATGTCCAGTATTTCTCAGAAGGCAGAACAAATAGGGTAATTTTTGTTTCGTTGGTTGTGGAAACATGTTTAGCAGTGTTATCTATCGGTACCTGGTGTGTAGATACGGGAGCCACTAATCATGTCTACAATTTATTGTAGGGGTTCTAGGAAACCCGACAACTTAGTGATGGAGAGATTTTTCTACATATGGGCAATAATACAAAGGTAACAGCAGTTGCAGTAGGAGATGTCACTCTCAATTTTGGTAGAGATCGAGTTTTAATGTTGAGAGATTGTCTTATGTACCTGTCATTAGAAGGAACTTAGTTTTTGTTTCTGGATTGGCTAAAAACGGGTATTTGGTTTATTTTAATAATTCTGTGGTTATTAAGGACAATAAACGGATTATCTGTTCTGGTACATTGGTGGATGATCTTTATATTATTACTCCAATCTCTCCTACAGTACAACTGACTGAAACGAATAATACATCTATATTACCATATGAGAGAAAATTTTCTTCTTTAATGAACCAAACGTTTTTTTGGCATTTATACTTGGATCATATTAATCTAAAAAGGATAAATAGACTCGTAGCAGATGGACCTTTGAGTTCATTGGAAGTGGAGGCACTTTCAGTCTGTGAATCTTACTTAGAGGGTAAGATGACCAAGAGGTCTTTTTCGGCCAAAGGCCATAGAGCTAAAGAACCGTTGGAGCTGGTTCATTCTGATGTGTGTGGTTCTATGATAATCCAGGCTAGAGGTGATTTTGTGTACTTCGTCAGTTTTATTGATGACTACTCAAGGTATAGATACATTTACCTGATGTACTATAAGTCTAAATACTTTGTGAAATTTAAAAAATTTAAGACAGAAGCGGAGAAGCGTCTTGGTAAAAGTATCAATCACTACGATCCGACCGTGGTGAAAAATGCCTCTTTGGAAAGTTTAAAGACTACTTATAATCAGAAGGGATTACATCCCAATTGACTGCACTTGGCACTCCACAACGGAATGGTGTAGCATAAAGATGGAATATGACTCTTATGGAGATAGTAAGATCAATGATAAGTTATTCAGGTTTATCAGATTCGTTTTGGAGGCTCGTTTTAGAGACAACGACTTACATTCTGAACATGGTATTTTCTAAATCAGTACCTTCTACTTCTATAGAATTGTGGACTGAGCATAAGCCTAGTATGAAACACATTCGAATTTGGGGGTGTCCAGCACATGTGCTGAAGGGGAACGCGGGTAAGTTGGAACTAGAGATAAAAATCTATTTCTTTGTGGGGTATCCTAAGGAAATGAAGGGTAGTCTATTTTATAATCCTAATGATCAAAAGGTCATTGTTAGCACCAATGCTCGATTCTTGAAGAGAATTTTATTATAGACCACAGGCCCAATAGCAAAATTGTTCTGAAAGAACTGAGAAAAATACCAGTAGAACGGAAGAGGAACCGCAAGTCACTGATATTCTATTATCTCGTCGTAGTGGGAAGATTATCGGGACATGTGCAAATCAAGAACAAGGTGCTGATATACATGGTTCAGATTCTGTACAGCCTGTTACTGCTAGTACACAGACACAGGTAGTGCCTCATCGTAGTGTAAGGGTTGTTCATCAACCTGATCGGTATATGTTCTTGGGAGAGTCGTTTGACAAGATTTCGGAAGAACTAGATACCAAGTCTTGTAACTACGATGAAGCACTAAAAGACAAAGATGCAGATCTTTTGCAAAGGGTTATGAATTCAGAGATAGAATCTATGTATTCCAATCAGCACTGTGAACATGTAGAACCACCCGAAGTGATAAAATTCATTGGATGGAAGTGGATCTACAAGAAGAAGAGAGGAGCAGATGGGAAGGTTGAAACTTTCAAAACTAAGCCTGTTGCTAAAAGGTTCACTCAGAAAGAAGCGATCGATTATGAGAAAATTTTTTCGTCGGTAGCCATGCTTAAGTCTATCTAGATTCTCTTATCCATTATCGCTCATTTCGATTGCGAAAGCTGGCAAATAGACGTCAAGACAGCATTTTTTAACGAAAGTTTTGGCGAGTGTATCTATATGATACAATCAGACAGATTCATTGCAAAGGGCCAAGAGCACATGTTCTGTAAGCTTAAAAGATTCATTTATGGACTTAAGTAGGCATCAATATCTTGGAGCACTCGGTTTGATCAAGCTATAAAATCTTATGATTTTGATTAAAGTCCGGATGAGTCCTGTGTGTACAAGAAGGGTGACGAAAGTGTGGTGATCTTTCTAATACTTTATGTAGACAATATTTTGCTCATCGAAAACGATGTGGGGGCATTATCTACGGTTAAAGTATGGTTATCTGGCAGTTCGATATAAAAGACTTGGGAGAAACCAGTCACATCCTTGGGATCAAGCTTATGCGAGATCGAAAACAAAAGATGTTGGGTTTATCACAAGCAAAGTATATCAATGATATGCTTGCTCGTTTTAGCATGCATGATATTAAGAAAGGGTTTCTCCCTTTTAGGTATGGAATCACTCTATCCAAGTATCAGTGTCCTAAGACACCTGATGAGATAGAGAGGATGAAGGCGGTCCCTTTTAGGTATGGTAAGCTTTGCACTAGACCCGACATCTGATTTGTCGTTGGCATGGTTAGCAGATATCAGTCTAACCCAAGGCAGGAGCATTAGACTGCGATAAAGAATATAATCAAATACCTGAAAAAGACTAAGGATTATATGTTGGTTTACTAGAGAGACAGTTTAGTACTTTTAGGGTACACAAACTTATATTTCTAATTTGATAAGAATTTTCGTAAGTCTACCACAGGATATGTGTTTACCTTAGGAGGTGGAGTTATAAGTTGAAGGAATATTAAGTAGTCCTGCATTGCTATTTCACCATAGAGGCCGAGTACGTGCCAGCTTCTGAACCAGCAAAGCTAGCCGTTTGGCTGAGGAACTTTATGTTGAATCTAGAAGTGTTACATTCAGTTCAGTCGGCTATTACACTTTACTGTGATAATAGCGGAGCGGTTGTAAACTCAAAGGAGCCAAGAGTCTATAAGAAAAGCAAGCAATTGAGCATACGTATCACCTGATACGAGAAATTATACAGAGAGATGATGTTGATGTGATCAAAAAACTTACTGGCTAAGACTTTTGATAGTCATGTAGAGGGCATTGGAGTCAGATGTATTGCTGTATGATTTTGAATATAAGTGGGAGTTTGTTAGGGTTAGTATACTGAAAATTATATTTTTATTATTTAATTTTATTTTTAATTAAATTAAGTTTTCATTTTATGATAATCTTTATGAGCAATGTATGCGTATCATTTTTAATGTTATGCATGGATGTCCGATATTCTGTATAGTATTTAATCTGGTGTGTATAGTATGACTTGCACACAGGAAATTAGATTTTAGGTTCTTACAGAATACAAGTTTTATGTTCACAGTATAGATGAAAATGGATATACCATCAGTACGACTGTAGTACAGAGTTTTAGTAGGTTTATCTTGGTTACGGGAAACAGATAATAGTACCGTCTATTGTTCCGACTCTCTGTACTAGTACACTCTGTTTGTATTGAACATGACATTTAGGGTAATTAATTTTGTACTGACTTTATAAATTTATTCACACCCCAAGATTTTTATGAATAGTGCTTATCATATTAATTCTGAAATAATTATTGATTTGTATATATTTAATATTCGTTGTTTTGATTCATTAGAGGGTGCGATCTTATATGGGTCTATATTCCTGGTGAGTTGGATAGCGGTATTATTTATATGGCAAATGCTAATTATTGACGGTATCCACGTCCCGAAAGATCGGGATTGATGATACCTCCATAAAGATACTTATGAGTTTTGACCGGGTCAAACCCTACAGTTGGATTTAATTATTCGACGGTCAAATAAGTTAAGCAGAAGGGTTTAAGGAATATTAAGTTGCCGATTAAATTAAATTATCACTAATTAAATTTAATTGGCAGGTATCAAAAATCTTAACGTGGGAAGAAATGGTAAGTATTCAATAACAGGAGCTCAATGCAAGAAGATTTTGAAATTATGGGTTTGAGTGCAATTATAGTTTTTTAGTGATGTGAACTGTAATTCAGTGTTTTATGAAAATTACAAAAATCGCTGTCTTTCTATAATTGCAAAAACCGCTAGTAGGTATCTGTGTTCCACTAAAAGTCTTACGCATAATTACTCCCTAGGTTTCTGCTGTAACCCTATATATATGCGGGTAAACTGAACCAGTTTATGATTATTGATATATCATATTTTGTCTCTCAAGACTAAATATATCAGGATTCTGTCAGTACGAGTCCTCGATAGTCCGTTGCCCACACTACGTTCGAGGATCGCATAAGAGAATACGGTAGAATATCTGACAGGAGTTTCAACTTGGAATCAAATCGTAGTTGAAGAATAGATCGACAAAAAGGTATTTTTCTAAATTAATTTTGGTTGCACGGGTTTCATTTTGATTGTTCGTTGTCAAAAGTTTTATATGGAGCCCGTTTCGGCGTTTACCCGTCCAGTTAATTTGTTACCAAAAATCGTTTTAAAAAATAAGAATTTTGACAGTATTGCTTTCAATAGATACTTCTCTTGCACCTTCATGAGGTGTCGGATCACCTTCAATTCGTCTCGCCGTTTCAACCCGCGCTCAAGGAAATTGGGGTCAATGGGTATAGCTTGACATGCCCTGTATCAGTTGTACCCCCAAGAATCAAAACTGACATGAGAATCATCGAAAGTTGAAGAGCCCATCTCACAAAAGAAACAGAAGAACGGTGCCAGTTTAATATAAATTGTAGTTCAAAAGTTTCCAAATCTATAAGTCAAACATGAGCTCAAGAACTAACAAATGTCTAAGGTCTGAGTCTAGGCAACGATTACGTGGTTAAGGGTTGAACCTAGGCTCTGATATCAAACAGTGACACCTTGAATTTCGAATAACATCTAGAACGACAATTACTATAGATGTGAAAAAAAAACTAAAACATTGAATAAAAAAACATAAAAGAAAAAGTTAAATAAAAAATACTAATTATTAGACAATCTTATTCAAAACTCTTCATCTAATTTATAAAGACAATAATATTATTACTTAATATTTTTATTTATTATCAGTATTAATTATATATAATCATTAAAATCAACTATATAAAATAATATTATTATCCAATTTAAACAAAAAAATAAAACTTTTTATCCAATCGAGCAACTCTTAAAAAATCAACTTAAAAGTTAATTTAACAGAAGGGGTAGTGATAAATAACCTGGTTAAACCTAACATTATTAATTTTAATATTTTCAATATAAATCTGTTATTACTTTTTAGAAAATAAAATATTTGTTGATGATCCACAACATTTATTAATTTCAATCTTTTCAATATATGTCTTTTCCATAAAATAAAACGTTTGTAGATGATCCACAAATCTATTAATTTCAGTATTTTCAATATAAGCCTTTTATTACTTTTTATAAAATAAAACGTATGATGATCCACCATTGGTTTAATCCCATTATCTTTATTTTTTATTCTTTACATTTTATCCTCTTTTTTTTATAATTTTCATTCTCTCCACGTGTGTCTCTTAACAAATTAATAAAACTAGTTTTTTTTGCCGAAATATTTATTTGAATAAATGGTAAGTTAAGTGAATCATTACTAAGTGAATCAAGTATAAACTCAAATCTAGGCCATGCTGCAATGCATGAAGAAATGAAGTTAGGTTCTTAAGTTTTGTTTTCGTTCTAAAATTGCTACTTGCTGTGCCCAATTTTGAAAAATCATAATTAAATATAAAAAAATCTCCTGAAGTCAAATTTTATATTCAGAGTTAGATATATAAGTTAGCTTTCATACAGAATTATTTTCAACTCATTTTCTTGTGTAAAACTTGAGATATGAATTTTCTACCAAAATGTATCTAAATCTGGACTAACCTCTGTTGTAGAGGCAAAATCCCTTTCTTAGCTTATGATCTAGAGTTTGGTTCCTTCACAAAAAATGTTCTGAATATAATTATCTATCTAACCACAAAAAATGAGCCTTTTCTGAGGAGTTTTGATAGGTCAAAAACCCTCTATAAATTACTGGTCCTAATTAGTAGTTCTGAACTGAATTTGTCTAACCTTTTTTGTGAAGGCCAAAATTCATGTTTCTAGTGTTTAAATTAAAATGAATTCTTCATAAGAAATGTTGTAAACATTAAGATATAGTCGATAGTTAAAAATATTTAAAAATCAGTTGATTTGTCCCCTTAAACAATTTTTGCAATCTCTGTTTTTAAACTTGAAAATTTTAAATTTAGAGTTTTTAAGGTTGTTTTGAAAAGTTTTGTTGCGAGGGCAAAATCTCAAATATTTCCTTAAGAACTGACCTTAGAGTTCTTCATAAGACGTTTAGAAAACTTCTGGATTTAAAACATATCCAAATATCAAAACATTTGAACTTCATTTCAAGCCCCAAAGGTAACTTTAAATAATCAGGATTTTTGAATTTTTCACTCAAGGTTGCTTTTAGCTTTTGTTTTGTAAGGCCGAAATCACTTAATTTTTTTTATTAGTAAAATTAATTTTTTCATTTTATGAGAATCTTAGTGAGCAAATATATGCGTTTACAGTATTTATTTAATATTGTGAACGGATGTCTTGGTGTGTAGAGTTCGATTTATACACAGAAAATCAAATTATCAGTTTTTATACAATATAATTTTTGTAGAATATAATTTTTTGAATTACAGTCTTAGATAGAATTGGACACACCATCAGTAGGACTGTAGCATAATATTTTATTAGATTTGTTTTGATTATGGGGAACTGTTATTGTTTTGACAATTATTCTGACTCATTATGTTAGTACAAGAGATTATTGCCCAAGAGAATCTTGTCCCCACAACGTTAGTTTGGAAAAGATGTGGAAAGCCTTCTAAGGCAACCAAGATTGCTAAAAAATAAGATAAAATCCTCGATAAGCTAGAGAAAACATCATGGATAAGAAAAGACCCCATAACTTACAGGGATCAATAGTAGAGTCACAAGAAGACTCAATTACCTAGGTATGACCTCTATAAGAAGGGCAAGCACCCAAGATAAAAAGGTACGCAATTTTCATTCTAGTTCTTACTTAGAATTTCTCTCATGGAGAAATCTAACTTGAACGTCGAAGTGCTTTTTGGCCAAACTTGATTGAAAGTACTAACGGTGTTCTCATCTTTGCAAGAGTTAAGGAGCAACAACAACCAGACTTCGCGAGTTCGATCAGAAGGTGTTCGTTTATCTCTCATTTTTATTCGGGATCACTAAAACAGGCCAAGTGGTTGGCTTGAATTGTACCAACGATTTCTGAGTTCCAATTATACCATTCATTTAATAAATAATATTTTTCTCTTTAAATCAAATGCACCCAATTCTAGTAGAACTTCATTTGTTTTTTCTCTCCCTCTCTCTAAAATTGGTTTTGGATGATTTTCTGTAACTTGTTATCAGTTTCCATCAACGCCGATCTCCATCTTCCTATTGATTTCTAAACGTCTTCTCTCCATCGAAATATTACTCCATTGATGGCGACAGCGACACCTCGCTCAACGACCCGAACAATCGGCCCTTGTCCCTATCTGATGTCGCTTCCATCTAGAGATGGCAATGGGGCGGGGGTGTGTTCCCCCATCCCCACCCTATTTATTAGCGAGGTGAGATCGAAAAAAAATAATTGAAAAAGTGGTTGGGCGGGGTCAGGGGCAGAGGCGTAAAAAAAATTACAATTTTCACTTTAGAAGAGATTAATACTAACAATAATGACATAATGAGTTATTAAAATAATAATATTGATCCATGACAAGAATTAAAAAAAAATAGATGTTAAAAAATAAAAATAAATATAATATTTTTGTATTTTAGTTTTATTTTATTGTTAAAAAATAAATTTTATATACATGTTTATATATCAAATATATTTAATTTATTTAATCAGGGGCGAAGCGAGAAAAAAATGAGGTCGAAATTGTAAGTACCGCCACTACCCTTACCTGGTGGGTGCAGAAAAATTTGTACAAAACGAGATGGGAGAAGTGGGGGCGGGACGGAGACGAGTAAAATTGCCATCCCTACTTCCATCAACCAAAACAACCATCGCTATTCCTTCCGGCAACCAAATCAACCACCGTCATCGACGTCTTTTTCGAGGTTGACTCCGGCGATACCGAAGCCTTCGAATGTTCAAGACTAAACAGAAGAAGAAGAAAAGATATGAGAATGTGAAAGAGGATTAAGGGCAATTTAATCATTTCAGGCTTAATCCATTGAGTTGGATTCATAATACTACCCTCCTCAAGGTTTTCTAATCCGCAATTTTGGTGGATTATTAGCTCAAAAAGATTATTACTCCCATTGGTTTTATTGAAAACCAAACACAATAAATGTGGGCCCACTTCTTTACTGGCATTAACCTAGTTGTGTGGTATAATGCTCGCAGCTTCATAATGGCGACATCAAGTTTCTAAGTTTTTTACAACTTCGCACAATTTTACGAAAGCTTACCAATATGCTTGTTTTTATTTCAAATTCATCTTTATGATCACCAATGCTCGAATAAACACCCCGTGACAACAAGTTTTTGGGATAATCCAAGATGCTTCCTGAAGCCCTTTTCTTGTAACATAGTCCCTACCAAGAGGCAGGTTGGCTCCATAACCTAGATTTGAAGAACTCTGCACATATATGAGATCATCAACATTTCTCCATGGAGGTACCCCTAAAATTGATGAAGCATGTTCTCCACCATAAGATGAACCACTTAACATTGATAAATTACGAGGATTAGCATCTATTCTTTCACCATAAGACATCAGATCTTGTGTTGAATGATGAATACTTTCCCTCCTTGTGGCAAGATATTCAGCTTGTTTGCCAAAAAAGTGTTGCTACTTAGTGTAGTACAAAATATGGTGCAAACTACAAAGTTCTGCACAGATATGCTGTGCACAACCAGTATAATCTCACAATTGAAATAGGTCTCTTGTATCACAGACAGTTCATGGATTACTTATACTGGCCAAGGGTATGATAAAAAGTATAAAATGCACTGATAACTACTTGCTATCATACCCGAACAATGTAGCAACAAAAATATGTATATAATAAATATTTTTTTAAAAGAAGTACCTAGATCCCCCATCAAGGGAAGCAAATTGAAGTGACTAAGTCTTTAGGATATGTTTTTGTCGAAGCAATAATGCCTGATCTATGCGTTCATACATGTTTGGCTGTTAGAGAAGTAAGAATATGCCAAAGATATATTATTATGAAGGGGAAGACTAATGTTTGAAAAGCAATAAGAAGACAATGCAAAATAGCTTGATGCTATTAGCAAAAAAAAAAAAATCTAACAAATGAACATAAACTAAAAGTACAAAAAAAGAGTATTATATTATAATTTATGCAGAGACAGCTCAAGCAAATTTGAGATCCATGGCAAAAATATAAATAGAGGCCTTTTATAATATTTTATATTAAAATCTAGCTTAGTTAAAATTAAATTTTTTTTGCCTTTTGAGATGCAGAATTATTTATTAAAATTTTATATTCAAGTCTTAATAATCTATCTTTTTCAATTGATATTATTCTTAAGCTATTTAACTTTTCTTGTAACATAGTCGATCTTAGATATATGCTTTGTCAACTACTGTTATATTGCATTTTTTATTATCACTACGTCTATTTTCGTTGTCACTTTTTTTGTATTATTTTATTTTCATTTAAATTTTGTTATTTTTTCATTAGTATTTGTTCTACTGCATATGTACTTATCATCTATATTTTCATTATCATCATTTCATCTAGTATTATCCAACTCTTCATCTTTATTTTTTGATATATTTTATTCGTTGCTAGTAAAAAAAGTTTTAAGATATGAGATTGAATCAATTCCTTTTTTTTTTGGCATTTAGAATACCCTGATTCAAATTTCCTTGCAGATATATTCTATGACAAAAAATATTTATGCGAATGAAAGAAACTATACACAATTAAAATAAAATTATGTACCTGTAATAAAATAAATTTACAATGGAAGAAAAAAATTATTCTCATGTATCAATTAAGTAAAAGTGATGCAATACTGCAATGCATATGAGCAAAGAACAATAGAGAAATTTAATACTTATTTTGTAGCATCACAAGAACTAGAGAAATAGAAAGTCAGGAGAGGAAATATGGGAGATTGTCAAATTAGAGATAACTGATGAGTAATGAATACATTTTTAGGTAATGTGAGGTCTATTTAAACTTTTAAAGTGAAAATGTTAAAAAACATTTTTAAAGTGTATGTATATGTATATATATTATTTTTATTATTTGCCAAATTAGAGATATACATATGATTTGATGGTAGCACTTTATTAAAGCATTATGCATCAACTTTTATTAAAAGCAAGTGCAAAAGACAAGTCTCCCAAAAGTAATCACAAATGTAAGAAACTAAAATTATATAAACTTGTTAAAATTTTAAGAAGATTATACTTATTAAACTTAAAATTTTCGAGGCCATCGCATGTGGAGAGGTCCTAGGCATGTACTTAATTTCTTATAACTTAAGCCGGCTATGACCTTATGCTAATTATCAAAACTAACAGAATTTCTAAATCGACCTGTTGATACATTCTGCAGATCCCTCCCTACATACGCACTCATTCCCTCACCATATTGGTGCCTATCCACGGATGGGTAATTAGAAATTTTCTTAAAGAATAATTGATTGCTTTTTTGGCCATATCCATGGCTTGATGGTAATGTATAGTGTAACACCCCGACCATTCACATGGTAACGATATTGTCCATTTTGGGCAAATCCCTCACGATTTTGTTCTTCCCACGGAGTCACCCATCCTTGCATTGCTCCAGCGTAAACACGTTTAACTGTGAAGTTCTGCTAGGGTCTCTACGACATGAAAAAATGCCTTGTTGAATATAAGGGTATAAGATTTTATCTTTATAACTCAGGAATTCTCTCTCCCTTTTCGATGTGGAATACCAGGATATCACAATCCAACCCCCTTAGGGCTGCACGTCCCCGTGCAGTAGCCTGCCAGCTCTGGTAGCCTGCCAGTCCTTATCGACCAGCCCACTCAGTAGACCACCCACGTGTTACGCGAGACAGTAGGGGTCCACACTCGGAGATAAGGAGAGTCAGCTCTGATACTATCTGTAACATCTCGACCCTTCACATGGCAACAATATTGTCCGCTTTATGCAAAACCCTCACGATTTTGTTCTTCCCAAGGGACATCCATCTTTGCATTGCTCCAGCGTTAGCACGCTTAAATGCGGAGTTCTGCTAGGTTATCTACCACATGGGAAAAAGCCTCATTGAATGTAAGGGTCTAAGGTTTTTTCTTTATAACTTAGGAACTCCATCTCCTTTTTGATGTGGGATACCAAAATATCACATATAGTCACCGTTAGTGTACTTAGTTAAATTTGGCATAGCTAAGCCATAACCACTACAACTTCCAAAGCAGATGAGCCAGCTCCTTTGGCACTCATTCTAGGAACTTACACAGAAAAAATTGCAGTATTTGGGGACCAATTTAAAGTAGTGAAACATGGTGGGCCCAACAAGTTAACAACTAAGGATCATAGATAAACTGGCTGCATTCTATCGATAAAAAAAATGTGTCAAAAAAGGGGGGGTTGAGTTCTAAATATTGAAGCTCCCTCTCTGCCTGTCTGGGCATACGGAGTATTGAAAGTTGCGTGAAAGAGAGTGAGACCCTGAACCTTTGCATCTTGAGTTATTTTTATATACATGACGTGTTTCTTTTAGTATATGAATAGCCTTGTTGCATGGTTTATGCTTTAAAGTTGTAGAATAGCATGTAAAAATGTGTTATACGCTTTTCGGAGTTTGGTAGAGGCTTGTTTGGCTTGTGTTTGGACTAAAAACTCAATTTTACGTAAAAAAACACACGGCCCAATAGTTTAGTCGGCTGGAGGACTTGGTCCAGTCGACTGGACAAAAATTTAGGTTCGGTCGACTGAACTCAAGGGTTCAGTCGACTGGACAGAACCTTTTTACCGTGTTTATAAATATCCCAGGGGAAGGAGATATTTATTAAAACCTTTCTTAAGAGCTAAGTTTCCCCTTTTCTTTACCTTCTCTCTAGTTTTGAGGGCCCGGGACTTGATTTTGGGTTGGTTCCTTTATGGATTCTTGCTACCGAGATCGAGAGCTTCGCATCCATTTGGTCGAATTCTCATTCTAATACTTTTCAATTTTGAGACGTCGAGTTCTGGACTTTCTGAGGTAGGATTTTAGACCCTACTGCTGTATAAGGGTGATATATGTAATTATTTGTATTTTCACTGAGTAAAAAATACATCAAACGTGATTTTCATGTATAAATTTTGATTTGGGTAAAAGTTATTTTTTATTCTTTTTCTTGGTTGTATACATATTTCGGGTACGTGATAACCATAGCTTTCAAAAGCAAGTTTAAAAACGAGGTGTTTTGTGAAAATAGTGAAAACGTCTTTTTGGAGGTTTGGAGCTAACCCGCGGGGTTGAGTCTCACCCTTTAAACGTTTTGTTGAAAATGATTTTAGATCTCCATGTCGATGGATTGGATCTCTTTCATACATGTGTTGTATAAACTGTTTTGTGGCTTTTCGTAGTTAAGCTACAGTGGGTTTGAATTGTATTCCATAGATATACCGTGGCAGTAGATGTGTTGATTGGGCTTCTATTGTTCCTCGGTGGAAGTCCAAAAACGTGCGCAACGTAGGTTCTTTGTACTTTCGAATTAATCCCCGTAAATTAAGAAGTGTAGGTGCTTTGTACCTTCAGTCGTGAAAATTCGTAAATTAAGCTTTGGATGCTTCCTCCATCGGTCGTGGAAATTCATAAAGAGTCGGTTGCCTCCGTGAATGGCGTTGTTACTGTAGCTCCGTATAAAACTTGTCATTATCTAGTAGGCCTTAAGTGGTTCAGGACTAGGATAATGGATAGTAGTTTATAATTGTTTCCTTTGTCTGTGTGGCGGAGTCGGTACATAGGATTACATTTGATCTTTTCTCCCCGACTGCGTGGCCAGAGTGGAACTTACTATTTATTTACAGTTTTTCCTTAACTGTGGCATGATATGTGTTAGGCTGATATGCATAGTTTGAAAGATGAAAAATATAGAATTTATGAGATAAAACTTTTTTCAGAGTCGTGTTAGTCTGATGAAAAACTTATTATTTTTGAGAGAAAATCACATTTTTTTGGCTCTTGTGGTTGAGTCTGTGTATGTGTAATTGCATAGCCTGCTTTACAATTTTATTGTCTATTTTTTATTGGGTTTCGGCTCACGACGTGAAATTTTGGCTGTAAAACCTTTTCAGGTGAACATGAGGAGTTGACATAGAATCCTGTGGTGGCGAAAGACTAGTTGTAGTTTTCCGGTTTGACATGTACATTTACATGTGATGCCTGTTTCAGATGGCGAGTTTTGTACGCCTTGAGGCGATATACTTATTCATGTTTGAGATTGCATGTTTACTGTTTATGAGAGTAGAACCGTGAATTTTTTTTATCCAAATGTTATAGTTTTTTGAGTTGATGGTTTTTCAACTACAAATCTTATTTTCTCAAACGGTGTTTGGGTGGGCTTTTGCGTGACCCTAGATTTGGGGCGTGACGACTTAGTATCAGAGTTCTAAATTCGAATACCTAAGAGCCACGGAAAAGAGGGTACATCACCTCGTGAGAATATATGTGTGTTTGATTGCATGTGTTCAAGAGTTTTCTTACATAAGCCTGATAGCCTGTTTAGCTTGTGGTGCATACGTGGGTATGGAGGTTGGACCTTAGGATTGATCAGTCTTTCCTTTGGGCGTTTGGTTTAACAAACTTGGGAGCCATGTTCAAGACGCGTTTTGTGGACGTGATTTCTAGCAAGGAATTTATGTAGGTTATCCAGATGGACGAGTCCTTCTTGTTGGTTCTCCTCGGTATGTGAGAAGTGATGACATGATCTTAAGTGGCTATGTGTTAGCATGCTTATACATGATATGTCTTTTACGTTAGCAATAACATGTTGTATGGATTCTTATCCTGTTATGTTGCTTTCGTATAGAATTATGTCCAGGCGGGGAGGACGAGGCCGTGGCCGTGATTCTGGCCGAAGGGACGTTCCAGTCTATGATATTGGGGATGCTAAATCACCGCAAGGACCTGTTAATGGAGACTTGATGGGTGACATGGTAAGCTCGACCCGACAGCTAGTTGAGGCCTTTAGGGGGAGAGAGAGTGTACCTGAGCCGAGGGCGACGGTTGCAATGCGTGAGTTTCGCCGTCTGGTCCCTCTTACCTTTTGTGGGGATCTCATTCCCACGGTGGCCACCGAGTGGCTGGAGCTGGTTACAAGAATCCTTGATACTCTTGAGATTGAGGAGGAAGATTTGCGGGTTTCATTTGCTGCCTTCCAACTGATGGGGAGTGCTCACATGTGGTGGAATTCGCCAAGACCACATTGGGAAGCACTTGGGAGGCCTTCTGGAAGGAATTTTTGGAGAAATACTTTTCAGTGACTTTAAGGGATCGTTACAGAGAAGACTTTCTTTTCCTCACTCAGGGGACGATGTCAGTGGTTGAGTATAAGGCTGAGTTTACTAGCTTGTCCCGATTTGTAGAGGAGATTGTGCCTATTGATGAGTTCCGTGTAAAACGGTTCGAGAGGGGTTTGAGGCCCGCTATTCGTGATAGAGTGACAGCGTTCAGGATGCAGGTCTTTACAGAGTTAGTGGAGACTGCCATGAAGGTGGAGGATATTCTGAACGAGACGCGCAGGGGTAGGGACAGTAGGAGTTAGCAAGGTGGGGGACGCACACAGGATCAGGGGCACTGGGAGAACAAGCGTCGACGAACGTCTGGTTCGAGTTCCTATCCCATGGGGTTATATCAGCCATAGTCTTCTGCACCTACACCTCCCGTAGCTCCAACGGAAAGGTCAAATCAGAGAGGGCTTCTGTGTCACAGGTGCGAAGGGCCAGGGCATCGTGCGACAGAATGCCGGAGTCCAACGCCAGTTCAGGCACAGTTGCAGACGCAGGGGAGGGAGCCAGTGGTGTGTTTTGAGTGTTGCCAGTCTGGGTACATATGGAGGAACTACCCTAGCGGAGGGAGCATGCAGAGTACAGCTGGAGCACCTGTTACTCCCTCAGTCCAGGGACGCCAGACATCTAGGTTTGCTGAAGGGGGAACTTCAGTATAGTCAGGCAGACAATCGGCAGTTCAGGGCCGTAGTGGATAGGCCATGGCATATGTTCTTACAAATCCTAGTTCATCCAGAGCACCGACCGTACCCGATGCTGCTGGTACCACCTCCATGATCAGAGGTACTTTTCTAGTCTATAGATGATGGGCCAGTATTCTTATCGACACTGGAGCATCACATTCGTTATATCATTTACTTTTGCATCTGCTTTTGGGTTGGAAATGGACTGGTTGGCTAGTACTTTGAGCGTGGAGACCCCAGTCAGTGGGTGTGTGTCGTTGAGTCTTGTCTGTAGATCCTATGTTTTGGAGGTCGCCGGTCGTTGTTTAGAGTTTGACTTTATTATTCTAGACATGACCACATTTGATGTCATCCTAGGGATGGATTGGCTGACCACTTATCATGCCTTTATCGATTGCGACCGATGGAGGATACCGATTTGTACACCGGCGGGAGATTGCTTTTGTTTTGTGGGTGACCGGGATGAGGGTTTGATGTCTTCGTCTAGCACTGTGCGGAACCAGGGTAACCTGGGTTTCCTATTTTCAGCACTTATGTTGGATGAGATAGCTGGGAGTCGAAGAGAGTTAGCTCGGTGGTTTTCGACTATCCAGATGTATTTCCTGATGATCTATTCGAGTTGCCGTCGAGCCGGGAGGTAGAGTTCTCTATTGATCTAGTTCCCGGAGAGGCTCCCATATCTATACCGTTCTATCGTTTTGCACTTGCTGAGTTAAGTGAACTCAAGGTATAGCTTCAGGAGTTGCTAGACTGAGTACTTCATCGTGGGGAGCTTATGCTCTTTTTGCTAAGAAGAAGGATGGATCCTTACGATTGTGTATCGACTATCGAAAACTGAATCAGATGACAGTGAAGAACAAGTATCCGATGTCGAGGATAGATGATTTGTTTTATTAGTTGAAGGGTTTGAGCTGCTTTTCGAAGATTAACTTGAGATCAGGATACCACCAGTTGAGGATTTGGGACGAGGAGTTAGCGAAAACCGCCCTCCGAACACGCCATGGTCACTACGAGTTTCTGGTTGTGCCGTTCGGTCTGACGAACGCTCCTGCTACGTTCATGAGTTTGATAAACCGGATCTTCCATCCTTATCTGGACAATTTTGTAGTAGTGTTTGTGGATGATATTCTGATATATTCACCCACTAGAAAGTCACACGAGGATCATCTGCGGATCGTGCTACAGACTTTGAGAGAGCGCCACTCGTATGCTAAGTTCGAGAAGTGCAAGTTTTGGATGTCTGAGGTGAGGTTTTTTGGATGCGTAGTGTCAACAGACGGAGTAGTTGTGGATTCGTCGAAGACTGATGCTGTGACGGGTTGGGCGCGACCGAAGAGTGTCTTAGAGATTCGCAGTTTTTTGGGCTTGGTAGACTGCTACCGACGGTTCGTGAAGAACTTTGCGAGACTTGCTGCACCGTTGACACGTCTGGCGCGGAAGGGAGTTGTGTTTGTTTAGAGTGAGTCCTGTGAGTCGGCAATCCAGGAGCTGAAGACGAGGTTTACTAGCGCGCCAGTGTTGATCAATCTAGAGCGAGGCTTGGGGTATACATGTATTGCGATGCATCGCATGACGGTCATGGATGTGTTCTGATGCAGGGGGTAAGGTTGTAGCCTACGGTTTTCAGCAATTGAAGACGCACAAGAAAAACTACCCGACACACGATCTGGAGTTGGCAGCCGTGGTCTTTGCCCTGAAGACATGGCATCACTATCTTTATGGTGAGCATTTCGAGGTTTTCTCCGATCACAAGAGCTTGAATTACTTATTTTCTGACAAGGGCCTGAACTTGCGCCAACGATGATGGATGAAGTAATTGGAGGAATATGATTTTGACTTGCAGTACCATCTAGAGAAGGCCAATGTTGTGGCAAATGCGCTCAAAAGGAGATCTCACGGGTCGTTAGCTTCTGTGGCTATACGTGAGTGGGACATGCTTGGATAGGTTGGAGAGTTTGATCTGTGTCTAGGGAGACAGTGACGGGCGCCACTCTGTTTTCAGTAGTTACTCGACCAGCGTTGATAACACGTGTGCTAGAGGTCCAGTAGACGAACCAGGAGGCTCAGATGATACGAGATCGTATTGCTAGTGGAGAGGATACAACGGGCTGGATTGTGGGTTCAGATAAGAGTCTGAGGTTAGCTGGGAGGTTGTTTGTGCCAGAGTTATGCCGAGCTGATCTACTACGTGAGTGTCATCATTCTCCCCTTGCAGTGCATCCTGGAGGCACGAAGATGTATCTTGACTTACGTCGTCAGTTCTGCTGGGCGGGAATGAAGATAGACGTGATCCAGTTTGTTTCTTGGAGCCTTACCTGTCTGAAGGTGAAGGCGAAACACCATAGTCTGGTGGGATTACTACAATCGTTGCCTATATCAGAGTGGAAGTGGGAGAACGTCACGATGGACTTTGTGTCAGGACTTCCTCGATCACCTAGGGGATACGACGCCGTGTGGGTTGTTGTTGATAGGTTGACGAAATTTGCACACTTTCTCCCTATCCGAATGAAGGATTCGGTAGAACGGCTGAGTGGCCTGCATGTCAGAGAGATAGTCCGGTTGCATGGAGTACTAGTATCTATTGTTTCTGACCAAGACCTACGCTTCACATCGCGCTTTTGGCGGTGTCTTCAGGAGGCTTTGGGGGCGAACTTGATGTTCAGTACTGCATTTCACCCCCTGACGGATGGTCAGCCAGAGAGGACCATACAGATTCTTGAGAATATGCTGAGGGTTTGTGTCCTTGACTTCAGAGGTTCTTGAGAGGATCATCTACTGCTGGCAGAGTTTGCATACAACAACAGCTATCAATCTAGTATTGGGATGGCACCGTATGAGGCTTTGTATGGTAGAACGTGTAGATCACCCTGGCTGATATCTTTAACAACAGCTATCAATCTAGTATTGGGATGGCACCGTGTGTTGGCCTTCAGATATCTTTCTGTATTTTGCCTACTTGATATGTTCTTGATATATTCTCTATCTGTCTTCTCTTTACAGGCTGATCACTCGGTCAGCGGTTTCGGGGGATCTGCCGCCGGGGAGGTGTTAGAGTGGTATGATGCTCTCCCTGCTCCCAGCCGGGCTATTATTGACGCCTCCGATTTTGCTCGATTCATACCCCTGTTGGGTAGGACGAGTAATGACCGAGTCTGGCTGACGGCCCTGGCTGAGCGGTGGTGAGATACAACCAATACTTTCCACTTTACCACCTTCGAGGCTACTCTGATGCCTCTAGATTTTGCTCTGATTACCGGCATCCGGGTTGGTGGGGCGCATATTCCTTTTGATCCATCCCTAGTACGGTCTGCCGATGCGTTACAGTATTTCCTCGGAGCCGTCCCTGCACATATAGACAGAGACTGGGTCCGATACACTTGGTTCTTTGAGCGCTTTCGTCATTTCCACTACTTTGAGCTCCGCCACTTCGAGTGGGTTGCCCGGGGTTTTTTGATGTATATGTTTGGTGCCTCCTTGTTTTCGAACAAGGCGAATACCATTCATTTGCATTACCTCGGTGCTCTTGATTGTTTGGATCGGGTTGCTTCATTTGACTGGGGAGGAGTTACTCTTGCAACCCTCTATAGATTCATGCAGATACTGACCCGGTTCTCTCAGGAGCTTAGCATGGGGGGATACTGGAGGGTCTGGGAGGTATGAATCTATTCCTTTCTTTACATGTTCCTTTCTTTATTTGTCGTTATGCGTTATCTGCTGACTCACATATTTTTCTTTGCAGCTGTGGACTTACGAGTTCCTCGAGCGTCATGTCCTGGCGAACTCTGCAACTGACCCTCTAGTCATTCCCCAAGCAGCCCGGTGGTCCCGAGGGCTGAATGGGAAGAAGGCTGGGAGAAAGAATATCGATCGATTTTGGGTCTCATTGGATCAGCTGACTCCCAAGCAGGTATCATTTTTACGGTTTACTGCGCTGTTCTCTGTACTGTATACTGATCACTACACTGTACACCGATCACTATTTCTGTTCACTGCACTGTACTGCATACCGATTACTGTGCTGCATACTGATTATTCGTTGTGCACTATACTGTATTTTGAATCACTACAGGTCCACGGGGATGTCTGGTGGGGAGTGGAGAATCAGGCCAGCGGAGATTTGATGCGCAGCCGGGATATCGCTTCTAGGCGGATTCTACTGGAGGGCCCATTTGGTAGGGAGTACTATCTTGGCGAGCGAGTGATTCGCCAGTCGCTCGGCTTTGATCACTTCAGGATACCAGTGGTCCCTCGAGTTCGTATTTGCCAGACAGATCATCTAGGCCCTGTTGACGTGTTGCTGGAGACGGTGGGGACACCAGCTTCGGAGCTACTGGTGGCGGAGAGGGATTATGCAGCCTGGGCCGGGGCACCCCTGCTGGGTCCTCTAGGTCCTGGCCCAACTGCCCCTGGTGGCAGGTGGAGGGGACTGTATCTTCCTTCGTAGATGGGTATCCTTTCGATATTCCTATCCCAGTTCCTCCAGCGCTAGAGTTCCAGCCAATACATGCACAGGTTTGTTCTTTTGCGTTACCTGCTTTTCTGTATTTTCTTTATTCGTAGACTGCTCAGTTTTGTATAGTTTTTCCATAGACGAATCAGGCTTGGCTGGACGGTATCATGCTAGTGACGAGCGGCCTGCGGGCCCTTGTCTGCCAGCAGGATGCTGCTTTGCGTGCAGCTGGGATTCCTTTTGTTCCTCGGCCGGTGAGTGCTTGTCTTTTGATTTCTTTGCTTTCCTTTATACTGTCTCCTTATTTTCTTGTCTCTTTTGATAGCCTCCTGTAGCTGCTGCTGTTCCGCCAGCTGCTCCTGCTCCTGTCCCCCATTCAGTCCCGGCTCGAGGCCGTGGATCCCGCGCATCTTCCCAGGCCCGCTCCAGAGGATCTGTCTCATCTGCTCGGAGCCGATCCAGAGTTGTGCCTTCTTCCTCTGGCAGTGATGATGGGGATGACTTTGACAGACTTTTCGAGGATGATGGTTCGGAGGAGGCCGGCCCTTCCCGCCGAGTCTGCTCGAGGTATACCCGAGAGAGAGCTTCCCCTCCCCCTAGTTTTGTTCATTTCCTGATACATTACTTTTGATGGGCCTGCGTGCCCCAGCTGCTAGACATATTTTCATACATTTACTTGATCCATGGGCCTGCGTGCCACAGTCTACTGTTTATTGGGCCTGGGTGCCCCAGTTTATATTCTGATACACTGTTA
>JAULJZ010166601.1:0-25334 GCA_032270985.1 Heliamphora pulchella | reverse complement strand
TCAGGCATTTTAAACTTTTCTGGTAGCTTAGCATCGGGGAATAAACATAACCCTCCCACATCTAGCATATATTCTTCTATTTCTTTTGCCTTTCTGAGGATCGTCTCCATCCGGTCAATTTTCTCGACTAATGCAGACTCTTTGGACTAAGCGGTATTTTTTTCCTCAACTATCACCTGTCGAGGATTCTGCGGTGGTGGTGGAATGACTTGTGGTCCATCGGGGACTTGATTGTCATCCCAAAAGTTCTCGGCATTCTCATTCGCGTCATCTGGTTGCCCATTCATGACGGGGATACGGGCCTGAATCGCCAGGATTTGTGCTTGGCACTGCACTTGGGTCTGAGTCTGTTGTTCTACAGTCCGCTGTATCTTATTAATAGCCCTCATCAGCGCTGTCAGATTAACTTCGTTCTCTGCCATATCTGTTGATTCAAAAACTCTGCGAAGTCTGCTCGATTCTGATCTTACCCAAACTTGTGTCGACTGTACTCTCCTCGGATCAATGGTAACCAACAGAAAAACCTAGATCCCACAAGCAGAATAACCAGTCTCAGGCATTTTTTGAAAGAATTCAGACAACAGACAGCAAATATCCCAGATACCCAAAATAGCTTAAACTGAAATAATGCCCCTGTTGGACCCATACCACCAGCATAACAACTGAACATCTGAAGACCCCGGATGCGGACCAAAGGGGATAGATCAACTAAGCTCTAGAGGAAAGGTTTTAACTTAAGCGGACGACGTTCCGACGAGAAGACTATTATAATCCTTAAGAGACTGGTTCGACCTATGATCCTAAGGGAAAACCGGCAGCACAACGGTAAAAAAATAAAACTTTTCTCACATAGGTCGAAAGAAAGGGGGGTTGAAGAAAGCAAGCCTAGACTAAAGAAAATAGGATATAGGATTAGCAACCCGAGCAGAACCCGAAAGGGGAGAAATAATCTTAAAGCTCCAAATGAAACACCGGCATGACCCCGGGAAGAAGCCTAACACATCAACAGGGGAGAACTGACAATCCAAGAAGAACCTGGAGAAGTGAGAGACTGTCCTAGGGGTGTTAGAACGAAACACGGGCATGTTGGCGTGAGAAAAACTGATCAGGGTGAAGGACGAAACCCGGGTAAGAACCCGAAGGTGAAAAATTGATCTAGTCAAAGGATAACAGAAAGTTTGGGCCGAACCCAGAGAAAGAACTAGTCTAATCCGAACAAACGACCCTAACAATATACAATCAAAACATACAATAAAGAAAAACACATAATCCTATTAGGATTAGCAGCACCTAATTAGGGGGGTTCTAAGTTTACTATATGCAAGAGGCCGATTTTGGTCAATTTGAACAGGGTACCTTCTGAATAGAGCCGGGTATATACCTCACATGCTTGGAGTGGTGTAGGACATAATCAAACAGTACGCCCGAACTCTTTTACTGTACCTATGGTAGCGTACAGTCAACAAGGGTTGCCCGTCTTTCCAACAATCCCTGAAAATGCGAAAATACAAATGAAAAATTTTATTAAGAACCAATGATGTGTTCAAGTCTAGCCCTCTTATTTGATTTTGTAAACCAGTCCCCAGCAGAGTCGCCAGAAAATACTGTGGCGTTGAGATTTAGGGGTCAAAAATAAGAGAATTCAAAAGATGTTTTGAAAAATATTTTAACACCTTGAAAACCGAATTTTGAAAATCCTTTTTTATTAAAAATAGAGTCACCACTGAGTTTTTGAGAAAAACTAAACAAAATAAAATTGGCTACTGATCTTTTAAAACGTTAACCAGAGAAATAGGGTTCGGGTGCTAAGGTACGAATCGAGGAATGAGTTAGACACTTCGTTCGCCCAACCGTAAGGTTGGCCTCTACTAATCATCATTGGTTCTTTAAAGGAATTTCTCAAATGCACGTAACTAAAGAAAATGGAGGCAAAGAAAGAACATCCAAAATTAAATATGTAAAATACATAAGTTATGTACATAGCACTCCAAAATAAATAAGTGTTAAAAGAAAAATCTTAAATCTTATGACATGCAATTTTTATCTAAATGATACATGAAACACATACTCACATGCAATAATATTTAAACAACCTAACTATCATGACTTGGTTAAAAGAAAAGTATACTAAAATTAGCAATTGTCTAAACATGAATTGCTAAAAAAAATAAATAAATAAATAAACTACACAATTTGAAACACTAAACTAACATGTAAAATATGTACATTATTTAATTACCTAAAAAGATTTAGAAAGTATGTAAAAATCGTATATTACAAACTAAAACAATAAAACCTAATAACAAATATTTTATATTAAAAGACAAGAAATTATTTAAAGAAAAAAGTTAATAAAAAATATATGTTAGAAAATGTTATTTAAACTAAAGAAGAGAAAACCTATTTATTCACATTTTATGTTTTAAAAGAGACAAAAGAAAAATAAAAGAAGAAGAAAGAAAAAGAGAAGAAAGTTTATACTAACATTTAAAGATGAGAATTAACTAAAATGATTTTTTTGTGGTTTTTGGGTTTAATACTATGAAAAAAAATAACGTTAACATTAAAAAGAAAAGGACAACAAGAAAAGAAAAGAAATGCGAAAAGATTAAAACTAGTAATTAAGAAAGAATAAAAGAAACTTTAAGAGAGAATTAAAAGTTAAATTGAATATTTTAAGCTAATAAAGAAAATACAGAAAAATGAAACATTAGCATTAAAGAAAATAAATGAGACATTAAAAAGGAAAATAAAGATACATTACAAGAAAAAGGAAAAGAAAAAGAAATAAGATGCTAAGAAAGAAAAATTACTACTATTAAAGAAAATAAAAAGGAAATGAAAAATAAAGGCTAATGAAGGAACATTAAACTAATATTATAAAAATAAAAAAAAAGAAAGGAAAAGAAAATGATGCATTGAAAGAGAATTAAAACTACATTGCGAATAAAAGAAATAAATAGAAAGAAGAAATTAAACTAATGCTTAAAAGAAGAAGTCATTAAATTAAGATTACTAGAAAAGAAAAGGAAATAAAAAGAAATGCTAGTAAAGAAAATTAAACTAATACTAGAAAGATAAAAAAATTTAAAAATAACTATTTACCTTAAATGTGAAATGTAGTATTAATTACTACATTCACATAAATGTAAGTGCACTATTACAACAATTAACAACATTATTAAGTTGCAATTGCTAAAACATGTTAGCACTAATGGATGAATGAATAATAAAAACAAGAAAATAAAAAAATAACAATTGTGTTAAGTGTGAATGTGTGAACTAAACAATTAATTAGCAATGTTAAACTAAATTGAACAAATTAAGTAAGAAACAAGGCTAACTTTTCGAATGAAAGAAATGTGCGAATTAAAATTAAATTTAACCCGATCACTCCAAAACAGAAGGAATAGAGCTAGAAAGATCGGGGGTCCAAATAATATACCTAGATTGCCGGGGAATCCTTAAGTTGTGGAATGTGCCTTAACAACTCAACCCTCGGGTGGTGATCCAAGCAGGGCATCAATGTAGGTGTTGGAGGTTCGGAACTCCGTATCTCGGCAGGGCTTCGGCGTCGACGCACGAAATTGCTCAATTTATCGGCAGAGTCTCTCACTTAAAATTCGTACTGAAAATGAACGCTGGGATACGGTATTTATAGAATTCTTTAACCAATGAGATGTTGCCACGTTATGGGATACGTCAGGCTATTTGGAGTTGGCGGTCGCCATGATTCAAGGTGGCGGTCGCCATGTTTTTGAAAGTTTCCACAAGGTTCTATGGTGGTCGGCACAATGGAAGTTGGCAGTCGCCATGATGAAAGGTGGCGGTCGCCAAAGGTAGCGGTCGCCACTTTGGGTTAGGGTTTCTACAAAGTTCTATGGCGGTCGCCATGAAGAGAGTTGGCGTCGCCTTACTTGGGCAGCAAGTTTTGATGGTTCGTCAAAATTTCATTTGTTTGAAGGTTCCAAGTTCAAATATCGAGCTTGGATCACTTCCCGAGGATAGAACTGAGGCACTATTCCATTTGTTTTTCATCATCGGATTCGCCTAAGATTAGGCGGGGTCAAATTGGGGTGTCTACAGTCCCGTGCCTCTTTTCGAGCGCGTCCTTCCCGAGGATCTGTCTCTTCAACTCGAAGCTGCTCCAGGGTCGTGTCCTCTTGCTCAGATGGTAGAGATAATTGTGATGATTTTGATAGACTCTTTGAGGATGACAGCTCAAAGAAGGCTGAACCTTCTTCCCGTCGGGTCCGCCCAAGACAAGAGTGAGAGAGAGATCGAGATAGACTCCCCCCTTTTCAGATACACTTTTATACATTTGATTTTTCGGGCCTGCGTGTCTTAGCTTGGTACATCTTGATACATTTATTTTGGTTTATCGGCCTGCGTACCCCGGTTTCACTGGTTATTGGGCCTGGGTGCCCTACTTTACATTCTGATACATTCTGTCGCTTTTTATTGTATTTTTGGGCCTTCGTGCCACTTATCGCTTTATGTATACCTTGTTTGCATGATTTATCTTTATTTACTATTCAAATTGCTCTGGATGCATGGTATAAGTCTCAAAACTTTACACATATCACGAAAACTACAAACATACACACCCGCCACGTTATAACATGGCCGTCGCCACAATCCAAGATAGTGGTCACCACGTCATCCAATAGACACATGGCGGTCGCTCGGTCAACAGAGTGACGTCATGGTACTCTGTACTTTCATGTTGGCGGTCGCCCACTCTGAAGCGGCGGTCACCACTTTAACTATACTACTCTCTGAATTTTTTATTTCCCACCCTTTCATGTTTTATAAATACAGCCCTAGAGACCCCATTTGCTATTACTCTGGCTCAGATGGGTAATCCCCTTTCTGCATGGATTGAGGCATTCTCTCATGTTGAATGTTTGAACTTTGCTCCTTTCAGCTTTAACTCCTTTTTTTCTCTAGTGGCCATATATAGTGACGGACCATTATTGAAGGCTACTGCTCAACTATGGAATCCGCAGTCCCATGTCTTTCGATTCGGCCTCGAATAGCTATGCCCCACTGTAGAGGAGTTTGCTGCTATTTTGGATCTGACTCCGCGAAGTTTCGTCGTTGTTCCCACTCTCTTCCTTTCGGCTCAGCAGCAGGTGATGCAACTTTGTGCCCTGTCTAGGATGGTAGTTTCTCTTCTGATATTGGGTGATTGCCTTGACATTCCATGGATTATTGTGAGGTTTCGTCCTACCGGTGACCTTAGCGACCTCGACTTTCAGCTGCGGCGTCGTTATGCCCTTTGTTTCTGTCTTCTTGCCCAGTATCTTCTCATCCCTTCTGACGGGCGAGTTAGTTGCGCACTAATTGACATTGCGGGTCAGATGTGGATGGAGAAGGAATTTGTACCACTTGTCTTAGCTGAGACATTACTAGGCCTAGATGTTGTTCATCGTGGTGAGACCATTACTTTTGCTGGTAGCCCATTGCTTCTCCAGGTAAGCTCTAACCTTTCTCTTCATCAGACTTTTGTCTTACTACAAGGCTTTTCTCCTGCCGATCTAACTTTTGCTACAGATCTGGCTGATGGAGAAGGTAAATCTTGTGTAAAACTCACCTACTAATAGGCATAGCGCTACAGTTTTTCTTTATCGCCCCTATTATCAGATATGTAATACCGAGGCAGCTTGGCAATAGTACCTCTCTTCTATGACTGGCCTAAATATCACCTGGCAGTGTTCTTGGTGGCGGATCCCTGTCATGTTTCTGACTTCCATGGATCACCCTGGTGTTTTGCTGATTGGTCTGCGTCAGACTACTTTCTATTATCCTCATCGGATCATGCGACAGTTCGGTCATAGTGAGGTCATCTTTCACAGTATTCGAGGCTGTTTATTTTCATCTACACTGCAGGCACCGTTCTTAGCATTATATCAGAATGCCTGGCCATCTCGTTCACAGATAGAGATGCAGGAGATGTAGTGTCCTGAGCTTTTTGCTAAGTACAGGACATGGCTAATGCAGGATAGGGAGAAGAAAGACGAAAAAGAAGAGAAACAGGTAGCAAAAAGGAGGAAGATTTTAGCCCTCCTGCCTTGTTTTAAAGATTTCAAAGCTTTCTTTTTGTTTTATTTGTAGAGTTTGCGACTTGCGCGCCCACCCTTTTATTTTCAAAACTTTATAATCCAAAGCTAAAGTAATGAAAAAAAGGTTCAAAATTATCCAAAGTCTTTCGATTTTTGTAATTAAATGACTTTATTATCAAAATTTCAAAAATAAATTTGTATTGTTCTTACTCAGATTCAAAATGGTTAAAAAATAAAGAATGTGGCTGGACTTTTTAAAAGAAGCTGTCTACGTATCCTAAGAAAATAGAATCAAGTCATAATGTAATTCGGGCTTGGTTTACACTCGGGTATTAATGCTCTCCTTTTTTTATGCCCTAACTTTTACCAAGGTCGCCCTTTCGGATTTTTGGCCTTGCGGGCTGCTCTAACTTTTGCCTGAGTTGCCTTTTCGATTTTTAACTCAGCGCACTTTCATCTTTTCTTTATTTTTACCTCAAGGATAGTACTTTTTGAGCTGATCGAGGTTAACTAGAGTGGAGAACACATTGCCATCCAAATCCATAATAATGACTACACCACCATTCATGATCGTTTTGATTAAAAACGGTCCAGACCAGTTTAGCATTAACTTGCCTCTTAGGTCGAAGATAGGGGCCCTGATTTCCTTAAGAACCAGGTCCCCTTCTCTGAGATCGCAGGTCCTGACCTTCTTATTAAATGCTCGGGCTATCCTCCTTTGGTATCCTTGTACATGAATCTCTTTCATCAACTCTTGGCCTTCTTCAGTGTTGGCACACAACTTATTAACCCCAGAATGCCCTCATTTGTATAGTCTTCCCCCATAAATGACAAACTGTGCAGATAATCGTCGTATTGCCCTTTTATCCTTTTTGCTGGCAAACTTAGAATATTCTCTTTTCTTCACAAAGTTCTGGATGTCAAAATACCACGAAAGTCCATCGGTACTCTCCTCGATTGCGGCCGTCATCTCGTATGTCGGCTTCCTCTTCTGTTCAATTATTAATGGCCTCATTCTGACCCCGAGTGGGATGTCAATCATGGATGCTAGGTTAGCCAGTGCATCAACAAACTTGTTCTGCAGTCTTGGCACATGGGTAAAGATTACTGATTCAAAACATGGTATCAGCTTTTCTAGCTCTTGATGGTAGAGAATCAATGTCACGTCCCTGACCTTCCATTCTCCTCTTGCCTGTGAAACCACCAGTGCCGAGTCTCCGATGACCTCCAGCATCCTTGCCCCTAGTCCTAGGGCTGCCTCCAATCTAGCTAAATACGCTTCATACTCAGCCTGATTGTTGGTAACTTCAAAATTGAGCTTCAAAGACAAGGGGACGTGTAATTCGTCAGGAGTGACAAGAAGGACTCCTATTCTATAGCCATACTGGTTGGATGCACTATCAAAGTATAGAGTCCACTTATTATCCCCGACTTTCATCAGCTGTTCATCAGGAAACTGAAACTCTCTGTCCTCACCCCCATCAACTGGTTGGTCGGCCAGGAAGTCAGTCAAGAGAATTTTGCCACTGCTCTACCCTTGACTGACTTTCAAGTGACATATCTGAGGTCGAATTTTGATAACAATAGCAACCATCGAGCCAACTTTCCTGTCAATGCCGGTTTTTCAAATAGGTACTTCAACGGGTCCATCCGGGAGATGATATTCACTATGAAAGACAGCATGTAATGTCTCAGTTTTTGGGAAGCCCAAACCAAAGCCCAACACGTCTTTTCCAGTGGTGTATAGCGTGTTTCTGACCCCGTCATCTTCTTGCTTAAGTAGTAGACAGCCTTTTCGATTTCGATTTTACCTTCTTGCACAAGCATACATCCCATAGCTGAATCAGTCACTGACAAGTAGAGGATCAGTAGCTTATCAAGTTCAGAAGGAGCTAAAACAGGTGAATTTTGTTGGTACTGTCGCACGGCATCAAAGGCATCTTGGCACTTCGGATCCCATCCGAACTTGACTCCTTTCTTCAGCAGATGGAAGAGCAGCTCACAAGTAGTTGTCAATTTTGCGATGAATCGACTGATAAACTGTATCATACCCAGGAAGCCCCTGACTTCTCGCTCGATTTTCGAAGGAGGCATTTCTAAAATTGCTTTGATCTTTGAAGGATCGGCTTCAATGCCTTGTTGAGTGATCATAAACCTAAGCATCTTTTCGGGGGTAACTCTAAAGGAATACTTCTGTGGGTTGCGTCGCATCTTGTACTTTCGAATCCTTTCAAAGAACTTTCGCAATGCTATAATGTGGTCATCCCGATCCTTGGACTTAACTATCATATCATCCACACACTTCAACCTCCTTATATGTCATGTCATGCAGTAAAGTAGTGGCAGCCCTCTAATAGGTTACCCCTACATTCTTCCGCCCAAATGGCATCACATGATAAGAATAGGTGCCCCAGGGTGTAGTGAATGTCGTCTTCTCTCTGTCCTCGGGGTCCATCAAAATCTGGTTATATCCGAAAAAGTCATACATGAATGATAACAAGGTATGCCCTGCCATACTGTCTACCAAAACATTGATGTGTGGCAGTGAAAAGTCGTCTTTTGGGCTAGCCTTGTTAAGATCTCGAAATCCACGTAGACTCAGATACGACCGTCATTCTTTAAAACTGGCACGATGTTGGCTACCCATTTTGGATACTCAGTTGCCATTAGGAATCCAGCATTGTTTTGTTTGGTAACTTCTTCTTTAATCTTCAGAGCCCATTCTTGCCGGATTCACCTCAAGTTTTGTTTGACCAGTTTAGCTTCAAGGTACAAGGGGATATGGTGTTAGACAATATAGGGCTCAATTTCAGGAAAATCCTCGTAAGACCATGCAAATATATTCTTGAATTCCTTTAATAAAATTATTAAGTGTTCACGTTCAACTAAGGATAAAGAAGAACCAATTTGTACATTTTGCGGGTTAGTTTCATTACCCAGATTTATTGACAAAATTTCTTCAATATTGGTTGGCCGTGCATTTCTTCTTCTCTTTTTATTAAAAGTTTTATTTCTTCGGGGATATTCCCGTCGAATTCAAAATCATCAAAAAATGTATGAAATAGATCAAACAAAGCATAGTAACCGAAAATCTAGTTCATTTCATTGAAGGAAGACAGAATTACAAACTCAAAAGCATAAACAGGGGGAGCTGCACAAACAAACATGCTCTCAACCACAAACTTTGACTTAGACTCAGAATAGATAACATACACATTACCAGACTCTAATGTCCAGTTCTTCACTTCCTTTGCAGCCGCATCTACAATGAGCTAGGTGCAGTTGGTTGGCGCGCTGAAGCCCATCATGAAATAGTCTGGGTCGATTACGTGCAACTGTGCCATCTTTTCATTGAACAACACTCCCATTTCGATTCCATCAAGCTTGTTTGCCCAATCTTCCTCTTGAATCTTCTTTCCTTCCTCTTCCCCTTTCACTATTTTATCTTCTTCCGTATCAGATAACTGATGACTGAAGAAGATTTCCAGCCCTGGCAATTTCTGGTCGCTTTTTTCATCGATCCATGGCTCCAAGAAGCCACAATACGGGAAATTTTCTCCCTCTTTGATAAAGTACCCATTGAGCATTCCTGAATAGTTAACCTTCCATCCCCTTTTAGGCCCTTCTAAATCTTCTTCTGTCAGTTTATACCCAAGACCAAAACGACGCGAAGCTGGCAATACCTGGATAAGTTCCGGAATACCCTGCTATTTGTGACCCAATCCCATTCCTGGGAAGTAAGACGTTTTCCGCATCATTGTAACCACTCGCGGGTTGATGTAATTTTCCTCCTCTTTTAACAGCATCTGCACAACTTAAGTTTCATCAAATTAGAACCCACTCAAGGACACATCCCCTTCTCCGTGTTGAACCTCTAAGAGAGTTGAGCCATCTCCTCTTGGAGGCTGAATACTATCTTCCCTGTGGATGGTCAGCACTGCCCCATTCTTTATCAATTTCAGCTTTTGATGGAGAGTAGAAGGCACTGCCTGGACGCTCGGATCGTGCAGCCAAGGCCTACCCAACAACAGATTAAAGGAGGCTGGCACGTTAGCACATGAATCTCAACTAAAGTCTCCAGAGGCCCTACTGATAACGCTAATGATACCAGACCCAGCACATCTCTCCTCGTGTTATCGTAGGCCCAGACTCCTTGATTACTACATGTGAAAAGTTCCAGCTATAGTCCCAAGAAAACTGCTATTCTAAGAAGACAAACATTTAATGCGGACCCATTATCAATAAGAGTCACTGGGACCCACTTTTTCAGGCATTTAACGGTTATGTGAAGGGGTTTGTTATGATTCTTTCCTTCCGCTGGCAGATCCTTATCAGAAAAGGAAATGACTTTTGACTCTACGGCTGGCAGAATGAGCCCAACGAGTTGCTCTGGGGTCGCATCTATCGAAACACTGGCTTTGTTTAGGACCTTCAGCACAGCTTGTCTATGTTTATGTGAGGCCATCAATAAGCCCCAAATGTTGACATTGGCCTGTGTTTTTTTAAGCTGCTTCAGCACAGCATCATCCTCTTCTTCTTGTTCTTTCTCTTTTCCTTTCCCGCTTGACTGACCTTTTTCCAACTGAGCTGGCTTAAAATGCCGTCCACTCCTTATTAGATGTTCCACACCGTCATTGGGATCTCACAATCCCGATATTATACTTTTGATCTGTCGTACTTCGCCTATGCATAGAGGGCTTTCAAATGCCCACATATCATTTAAATCACTGATCGCTACTCTCCCTCTTCTCTCCTCGTCATTCTCAATGGCCCACGTGTTATCGACCTCTTTCCAGATGTCTTCTCCGATGTGCTCCACGTGTTATTCTCAAGCAGCCCAAAAGTCGGTCCACTCAACCCCTTCTAATTTTAGCACAACCCTCATTAAGCAATAGGATTACATCTCATCAACATATGCCTCCACCTCAAAAAATTAGGGAAGAGTAATGCCATTAAGCACATGGCCAAACCCATAGGGCCATGCTGAATAATCCAACGGCCAGTCGTCTTCCTCATTACGCTCCTCTTCTTCTTGTTGATTGACTTAGATTGCCATCTAATACCCCTCCTAAGCATCATCATTCCACTCCTCCATCATATCTTAGCCATTTTCGTTCATAATCAATGAACAAGATGTCTGATCTTCGATAGCTGAAACATGAGGACGTGGCAGATACGTTGAACAGATATACTAGCTTGGATCTTCTAACCGTTCCAAAGTTATGCAGTTTACCCCAAACTACTTGGCATGGTTTGGCAGAGGATTAGTCGTGATATTCAGCTTTGGAGGGCCAGACGACGGAGGGATCACTTTGTTATCGATGAGAACTTGGATCTCGTGACGCAATCTCATACACTTATCAGTCAGATGTCCGTGGCCCTGGTGATAAACGCAATACTACGAAGCATTGTATCTCGGGGGGAGGGGATCAAGCACCAGCATGGGATCCAATAACTTGATGAGCCCTTTTCTCAATAAGTCGATTCAGGGCAGTGGTTAGTGAAATATTAAGGGGAGTAAAGACTCTCATTGGCCGTTGTTGTGCCTACTGACTGTTGCTTACCTGCTGAATGTGGCTTGGTTGTTGGGTAGACGAAGAAGGGTTCAGGAGGTTTACCTCGTTCGAACGTGACACGAGGTTGGTAACAGTAGACTGATTCTGGTTGTTTGTAGGGAAGGTCCTTCTCAGTTTTTTGCTGAGTTCTGCTTTCTCAATATCTTCAGACTGAATGGCGTCTTCGATCTGCACCCCAGCGTCAAATAGCTACTCAAAGGTAGAGAGTGGCTGTGTGATGAGGTAGCGCTTTAGAGGAGACTACAGATTTTTCACCACCATCCTCACTTGATCTTTCTCAGTGGGCCGGTTCGTCATCTAGGCGGCTTTGCCCCTCCACTGGGTCAGAAAATCAACAAATGATTCCCGATTCTCCTGGCACGTCGTTTCTATCTCTCGGGTGGTTATGTCAAACTTGACGTTGTAGCTATATTAACTAATGAATGCAATGGCTATATCTTCCCAAGTTCTAGTCTTAGCCACCTCCAAAGAGAGGAACCATCTTTGTGCTGTCCCAGAAAGTGATCGGTGAAACAATTGGACCTTGAGCTGATTGTCAATCCCCATGGGGCAGAGAGTTCCAACATACATTCTCAGTTGAATCTGGGGTCTCTAGTGCCATCAAGTTTCTCTATCTTTGGCATTTTGAATTTTTTGGACGGCTGTCATCTGGGAATAAACATAAACTTCCTACATCCAGCATGTATTCTTTTATTCCCTTTGCCTTTCTTAGTACCTTCTCCATTCGATCAATCTTTTCCACCAGTGCAGACTCCCTAGAATGGGCAGTAATTTCTTCCTCCACCACCATCGGGCGAGGTACCCGAGGTGGCACAACAGCTTTCGATGCATCCTGTCCCTGGTTATCATCCCAAAAGTCTCCACCGTTCTCATTTGTGTCATCCGACTAACCATTCACACCGGGCAGACGGGCTTAAATTGCCCGAATCTGTACTTGGCACTGATTTTGAGCCTAAATTTACTGCTCCACAGCCTGTTGTATCTCAGTAATTACCCTCATCAAGGCTGTTAGGTTGTCTTCATTTTCTGCCATCTCAGATGATTCAGCTAGCTATTCGAATATCCTATAAAGTCTACCTGTTACTGACCTAGCCCAGACACGTGTCGATTGTAATCTTCTTGACTCAATGATCTAAACCCAAAGAAAACCTCGGTCCCAAAAGTAGAATGACCAGTATCAGATGCTTACCGAATAAAATTCTGGATTAAAGGTAGCAAACATCTCAGATACTGAAATGGCTAATCATATACAGATACAATCACTGAAACTAAAATAATGTCCTTGCTGGGCCCATACCGGCAGCATAACAGCTGAACATCTGAAAACCCAGAATGATGGCTAAGGAAAAGATCAACTAAATTCTAAAGGGAATGTTTATCTAAACGGAGAAACGGGCAACACTCTGGCAAGAAAATAGTTCTAACCTTCAAGAGACCGATTCGATCTAGGATTCTAAAAGAAGATGGGCAGCACTCCGGTAGGAAATCAATACTAGCTCACACGGGTATAACAAAGGTTCGAAGAAAGCGAGCCTAATACAACAACGGGGAAGAAACCAGCAATCCGGGAAGGACCTAAAGGAGAGAGAAACTATCCTAGAGACTTCAAAACAAAACACGAGCATGACCCCAATAAAAAAATTACAGCGTGAAAATCAAGCAAGGTGAAGAACAAAGCTCGGGTAAGAACCCGAAAGCAAAAAGCTAACCTAATCAAAGGATAACAGAAAACCCGGGCCGAACCCGAAAAAGGAACTAGTCTAAGCTAAACAAACCTAACAATACGCAAACAAAACATACAATTAAGAAAATATATAATCCTACTAGGGTTAGTAGCACCTAATAGAGGGTTTTAAGCTATTATATGTAAAAGGCCAGTTTTGGTCAATTGAATAGGGTACCTTCTGAATAGACCCGAGTATATACCTCCCATGCCTGGAGTGGTGCAGGACATGATCAAACGGTACGTCCTAACTCTTTTACTGCATCTATGATAGCGTACAATCAGTAAGGGTTACCCGTCTTCCCAACAATCTCCGAAACAGATAAATGATCGAGGCATCGGGTCAACCAAGCATGGGGTATGAAGAACAATACACATGCATGCAAGAATAAAAATGAGAAATTTTTATTAAGAACCAATGATGTTTTCAAGTCTGGTCCTCTTATTTGATTTTATAAACCAATCCCCAGTAAAGTCATCAAAAAATACTATAGCGCCGGAATTTTGAAATTTTAGAAATGTTCAAAAATAAGAAAATTCAAAATATGTTTGAAAAATATTTTAACACCTTGAAAACTAAATTTTGAAAACTCTTTTTTTTTTTTAAAATAGAGTCGCCACTTGATATTTTAGAAAAATCAAGAAAAACAAAAAAAATTGCCACTGATCTTTGAAACATTTAACCAGAGAAAGAGGGTTCAGGGGCTAAGGTACGAATTGGAAAAAGTATTACGCACCCCGCTCGCCCAACAGTAAGGTTGGCCTCTACTAATCATCATTGGTTTTTTAATAAGATTTCACAAATGCATACAAATAAAGAAAATTGAGGCTAAAAGAGAATATTCAAAACCAAATATAGAAAATACATAACATATGTATATAAAACGCCGAAACAAAGTAAATAAGAAAAAAAAATTCTAAATCCTACGGCATACAATTTCTAACTACAGGATACATGGAGCACACCCGCATACAATTTCATCAAAATAACCTAAGTTATCATGATTTGAATAAAAAATAAAAATATACTAGAAATTGCTAAAATTACCTAATTATGAATTGCTAACAAAATAAGCTACACAATTTTAAAATAAAGTGAGTAAATACTAAACTAACATATAAAACATGCATTTAAATAAAGTAACCAAAATATACATATCACAAACATATATTTAGAGAAGCATTAACATGATGAGTATTTAATACTAAATGTAAAATAAAAGATGTATAAAAATTCTATATTAAAAAAAAAAGTTTACTAACAAGGAGACTAAAAATAAAAGTATTATGACAAAAGAGAACTTAAAAATTTAAAAGAAAAAAAATAAAAATAATTTGTAAAAAAAATTATTCTAAGATGAAAATGTTACAAAATACTACTAAAGAGAAAACCTAAATACTTATATTTTATATTTTAAAAGAGACAAAAGAAAATAAAAAGAAAATAAAATAAAAGAGAAGAAAATTATAAAAATCAATAAATAAAATCTAGTTTAAAAGGCTTTTTATGATTTTATGGTTAATAAAAGAAAAAAAATAAAAATAAAAATAAAATAAATACTATGAAAGGAGAGATTAAACTAACATTAAAAGAAAAATAGAAGGAACGTTATATGAAAAATAAAGCTAATAATAAAAATGAAAAGAGAAGAAAATAAAAGGCTAGAAACGAAAGTTACATTAATATTAAAAAAAAAAAAATAAAATAAAAAATAAAAGCTAGTAAAGGAACATTAAATTAATGCTAATGAAGGAACTTTAAGCTAATATTAAAAAGAAAAAAAAAAAGAAAGTAAAATGGAACATTAGTATTAAAGAAAAGAAAAAGAAATGAGATATTAAAAGAAAAATAAATCTACATTATAAGAAAAAAAAAATATTAGCATTAAATGGGTATAATATTGACAATTACAACCGTATATATGTAAGTTCTTGTATTACAACAAAAACGATATCGTTTAGTCGTATTGTCAAATTAAGTTAGCATTATTTAATGAATTAATAAAAAAAATAACAATGTGTTAAGTGTGAAATGTGAAAAAAATAATAACTAAAGAATTAAAGAAAGTAACCAAATTACATTAAACAAATAAAATTAACTATACAAATGAAAGGAATGTGTGAATTGAAATTGAATTTAACCCGATCACTCCAAAAAAGAGGGAATGGAGTTAGAAGGACCAGGGATCCAAACGAGGTACCTTGATTGTTAAGGAATCCTCAAGTTGGGGAATGGCAATTCGGTCCTTGGGCGATAATCCAAACTAGGGTTTCAGAATTTCGATGTCGGGGACTCGACTCTCGGTACTTCGGCAGGGTTTCGGCATCAGGGCTTAAATTGCTCGGCGACTCGGCAGAACTTCTCTCACTAAACTTCTCTCTAAAATTCTGTCTTGAAAACGTACCAGGGGGTACGGTATTTATAGAATTTCTCAACCAATGAGATGCTGACACGTTCTGTGACGTGTTTTTGGAGTTGGCGGTCCCCGGGTATGAACATGGCGGTCGCCATATCAAAGAAGCTTCCAAGATGTTCTATTGGTGGTCGCCATAATAGAGTTGGCAATCGCTACAAAAAGGTGGAATCTTTCAAAAAGTTCTACGGCGGTCGCCACAATGGAATTGGCGGTTCAAACTGGTTTCATTGGTTTGAAGGTTTTGATGATTGGGTTCAAATACCGAGCTTGGATCATTTCACAAGGATCGTATTGAGGCACCATTCTAATCGTTTTCATCATTAGATTCACCTAAGATTAGGCGGGGTTAAATTTGGGTGTCTACACCGTGTGCCCTCGGGTTAGCCCCTGTAAAACGGATTGGGTGTCATGTTCCCTTGGGTGAGGCCCATAAAATGGGCGTTGTTATGGTGAGTTATAGAGCTATCTATTATCCAACGGCTTCGCGTAGCCTGTTGGGGGAATAGAGAGGGGTTTCTATAAACTGCACCCGACGTCGGCTCAGTATTGGATTAATGAAATGAAATAGAAACACAGGATAAGAACTGATGACCTGGAAAGAAAGTAAATGATTCTATAATGCAAATGGGTAAGTTAGTATTCAGTAATTAACCAAAGAAAAAATAATAATGAAAGCAAGAATTAGGGATGTAAAAATGGCCCGCTGCCTGCGGGCGGCCCGATGCCCATCCGGGGTCCGTTACTGTGCGAGCCTAGCCCGGCCCGGCCACAGCCCGAGCCTGTAGCCTTAATTTTTGGGCCTAGGCCTCCCCCAAAGCCCGTGGGCCAGGTCGGGCCGGCCCGAGGCCCGCGGCCCAAAAGCTCGCCCATAAGCCTGCCTCAAAATCAAATCACATTCACACATAAAGAAGCCTCCACATGCACAGCAACATATACGGGTTTCTTCATTCCCTTGCATACACACAAAGCAATGAACATAAACGTGGGAAGGAGAGATCGAGAGAGAAAGAGAGAGAGAGAGAGAGAGAGACGAGGAGGGAGAGAGATCGAGAGAGAGAGAGAGAGAGAGAGAGAGAGGAGAGTCCGACACCAGCATAGGGCGGCAACGGAGTCGCCGACGATGGTGGTTGGCGTGGACGACACGGTAACGGCGCCGGAGGTGGCCTACAGGGTGGGTAAAGGCGTCGGGGGCAACGCCTGGGTGCAGGGCTTGTTTTTTCTTTTCCTTTTCCTCTTTTTTTTTCTTTCTCTAACCCTAAAATGCAAATGACCTGAGCCAATCAAATTAATACAACTTTTAAAAAAATCAAAAAATTCAAGGCCCGATCAAAACCCGCCCAAGGCCCACCCACAGGCCCAAGCCTGAGGCCCGACCCGAGGCTTGAGCCCGTACCCCAAGCCCGAGCCCTTTACCCCTAGGTCCTAGGCCAACCCCCGAACAAAAGGCCCAGCCCCGCCTAAAGATTTGGCAGGAGCTTGCCGAACCCGGGCCGAGCTTAGCCCGCCCGATCCATGGTCGGGCCCAAATTACAACCCCAGCAAGAAGAAAGAAAAGTAAAGAGAAAATGTATCTAATAAAAAGAAAAAAAAATGGGGAATAAATGATGATTTAGTGTTCGAATAAGAATAAGTACCAAGTTTAATGAGAATAAAAGATGAAATTGAATGAAAGAGGGGTTAAGAAGAAGAGCTTGAAATTTTGAAAGTAAAGAATTTTGAATGAATCAAAGTTACCATTAAAGATTATGATAAACGGGGGTGTGTGAGTTATGAAACGAGTAAAGAAACAATTTAAGGTTGTTGCATAATATTCTGTTCATCCACACCTCACAAGTCGTGCATTACACTTTTTTTAGTCTCTATCCTACGAGTTTTGGTTCACGTTGTTGGTTTACAAATTTTTTCATAGGTTTTGATGAGCAACAGAAGGCATAAGAAACGTTTTGATTGTTATATGAGATTTGAATAAAAAAAGAGGAAGATTATAGTTTAAAGCCGATACATGTACTTCATGAGTTTTGTAAAATATAATGAAACTTATCTTTGTACTTGAACTATGAACTCTCATGGATGCACGATGTACTCTGAGTATTTGATTTTGACATGTGATATTCATATGAAATAATTAGAATGGATTTCAAGTTTAAAGAATGTTTACGTAGTTTTATGAGATTTTAGTTAGAATATGGATGCAGTTGTAATGAAATGGAGATGGTTGGTTATTAAATAGTTTTAACTATGATTGAGTGTTGAGATCCAGGTTGTGCTTGAAAATTATTATGATACTTGAGTTTGACAGGTTATAATTTAATTTGGGATTGTCTGAAAAATAGAGAAAATTTTATCCTTTTTTTTTTTTTGAATTACACTTGGAATATTTTTTTTGAGGTTTTGAGACAAAACATTTTTTTAAACAATTTAAAGTCAAAGATTTTATTTGAAAGAGATTCATACCTTCACCTAAGCATCTTTTATGTAGCAAAGAATTTTAATTAAAGAATTTAACTCGTCATTTTCAAACTATTGGTCCACCTTATATCTTAATGAGATTTAAGGCCTAAAATCAAAGTCTTTTCAAGTTGTTGTTTGGTTCACATGATCCGAGTTTGGGGCGTGACAGTTTCAAACAAAGTAGCAGCCGTAACAAAGAAAGTCGTGGCATGTTCTAAAGTTTTCAAAAAAGTAGCGGCCATGAGAGTAAGGACATAGTCTGTTCTTAGGGTTTTCAAAAAAGTAGCGGACGTGAGGATTGGATGTCCTAACCCGAATGTTTTGGTGGTTTCTTGGGTTTTGAACCGAATTTCTGATTTTGCTTGCTTGGGAGTGTCCTTGAGCACGATTCCTATGTTTTTTTCATTGAGGCGTATTCTAGACGTGTGCCTAAGATTCGATTTTGTCAAATTGAGGTGTTTACACCAACCCCTAGACCTCTAACCTCTAAACCGTAATACCCAACGCTCAGAGCCCGAATCCCCGACCCTGACTCCCGAACCATAAACCTTGACACCCAACCCAAGGACCCTGGGCCCTCGACCTCCAAACCTCGATCCCTCAACCCCTAGACCCCAAGTTCATAACCTCTTGACCCCCAATCCCCCAACCCTTGGACCATTGAACCCCTAAACCTCTGAACCTCAAGCTCTCAGCCCCATGACCCCAAACCCGAGAACCCTAAAGCTCGACACCCAACCCACTGACCCTAACCCATATCACCCTTAACTTCTCGATCCTAGACCGCAGATAGAGGCAGTGGTGGGGTCATGGTGGTGGCAATGGTCGGATGATTAAGGTGGAAAATATTTTTCGTTATATAAAAATAGAAAACGTTTTTTTCAAAATTAACTTATTTTTTATTGATTTAGAAAATATTTTTTGTTGAATTTTAAATTCCGTCATACTAAATACCAAAAAATACAAAAAAATATTTTTTAAAAGGTATTTTCTATTGAGACAAATGGTACCTAAAATAATAACATACAAGAAAATAGAATTTCATTATCCTTTTATTTATTAAGTACGACTTGAATTTTAATGATGCTTTCTGGCCAACTTCAGATATTGACTTATCTGATTATTTTATTCTATTTATTTATTTTTAGTTATTTTTTGTTTAAATTTTTATATTTTTTTAATTCCTCTTATTAAAACACATTAGAAAGTAAAACAATCACCCAAATTATTAAAAATATTTAGAAAAAAATAGGTCAAAAGTCAAAATCTTATGTTGTGAATTTTTTAAAATTTTTTGATTAAATTTTTATTTTTTTCCAATTTTATCTCATTAAAATGATTCTAAAAAAAGTATTAAATTATTATTAAAAAATTAAAAAATTAAAAAATAAGCAAAAAAGAAAAACTAAAAATTTACCCCAAACAGGGCTACGTGCGTAAGGATGGGTTAACCTATAATAGATGGGACAATTTTGACAGCGACTAGCCAACTCCATTGGTTAGAGTCGACGTCCCCGGAGTTACTTTTGGACTCATTATAAAAGGTGACATCATCAACTCTAATTAATTAATAATTATTTGGTGCTATGCAAATACTACGTGACAAATTCACGTGATACTTTCATTTTATATGCTAACGATAAATTTTACAATAATAACATAATAATTTATCTTTGTTAGATGATTAGAAAATAATTATTCAATATTCTTAAAAAATTATTTGGCAAATTTATGTAGTACTCATATTTAATATAGTAACAACAAATTTTACAGTAGAAACATGATGACTCACCTTTGTTGAGTAATTAAAAAACAAATGGTGATCCACATTATATAGATTGTGTTTATTTATTTGTCAAGAGTATCACGTAATATCGCCTACATGGTATTTTAAGAGTACCTAATAATTTTTCATGATTAGGAGATAAATGATGGTCCATATTTATAAATTGTAATGATATATTTATCAGAAGTACCATGTGACATCGTCTACATAATATCGTAAGAGTACCTAAATTTTTTTTTCAATTTATTGGCTTTAGTCCAGTCAAAGAATGTGGTCTCTATATGTTTGTTTATTTATTTTGCTTTTGATTTAGTTTTTATTTGATTTTTTTATTATTTCTGGTAAGAAATAAGTAGACCATTGTTTACTAGACCGTCGATAATAAGTAAAAAAATATATAAATATTTATGTAAAATATATTATATTTATGAAAATTTTAAGTTCTACATTTAAAAACATATTAATTTTGTATTTTTTAAACTTCTATTACCTAGTTATTTATCGCCTAGTGTGCGACGATTAGCGCATTAATCTTCTTTTAATATTAGTTCTATATAATGAGCATATTTTTAAATTTACATTTTTCATAAAAAATTGTAAAAGTATAAAATTTAATTATGAGTCATTTTGAACAATGAAAAGAGAATGTTCAAATGTATTAGTAGATAATGGAATCAATGAGCATATACATATATATAGACCATTAGTATGTACATAAAAAAAAATATATACAACAAATTTCTAAAATAATTTAGTGATTTTAACAAATTCTTATAATATCTTAAAGATTCGAACATGTCTTAACATAATTAACTAATCACTACAATCATATATCAACATGATCGATATATTTTACAATTATTGTGATACTCTATTTTATATTAATAAAAAATAAATTTTAATTTTAATTTATAAAATAATTTATAAATTATTATTAATAACTTGAATTTATTTTAGATCCTATTAAAACTCTTTATTCTAAGGTTGTTAGAAAATCTTCTCCCATTTTGGAAGAGATTTTTCCTTAAAAAACAACTCTCAATATGATTGACACGTATTAGAACTGCAGTTTGAATCAATATCATCAAGATCTGACATATCTTAGTACCCCGGAGATATGACTAATAAAATTTTTAAAAAATCGAATTAGACTTAAAAAATTACTTAACGAGCTTTTAGTGAATTTTTTTCGTTTTTAAGATTTTTTCTTTTTCTAAATTTTAGCTTAAATGAATATACTATTTAGGTTCTTCCTGCACCAAAGAATTAAAAAGTAAAAATAAATTTAAAAATAAAATAAAAATCTGAAAAAAATAACTCTTGAAAAAAAGATATAAATTCAATGAAAATGCAGACGATTCGGCTGTTATTTTAAAACTCACAACGAGGTTGTCAATGACTTTTGTTATATCTGTCCAGTTATCAAGTGGAATTAAATGATAAGACTTTTTCAAAAAATGTATTAAGAGACCTTAGACCTGATTAGGAATTAGTTTAAAAGTTAATTTTTTAATTTTTTTTATATTTTTAGTTAAATGTAAAATTAGATTTAAAATAAATTATTTAGTAACTTAGTTTTTAAATTAATTTTTTTGAATTTTGTTGTTTAGATAAAAAATTAATTTTTTTACTTTTTATTCAAAGTAAATAATTTTATGCTTCAATATATTTTATATAAACAATTATATTTAATTGATAGTTGTAGTAAATAAATTGTGAATAAGGAATATTATTGTATTTTAAAAGTGATGAAAGTGTGAATAAAATATTTTAAGAATTTGTGTTTTGATTTGATTTTTTAATTTTTTAATTTTTTTATTTTTTTGTCAAACGGATAACATATTAGGTTTTTGACGTTTTTAGTTTTAAAAAAATCAAAAAATTAATATTGTTAATCAGGACCTTAATAAAAATATAAAAAAGAGAGATCTTAACTATAATGTTCTTAAAGTTTCCTATTTCCAATGATAAAATTACGTAAAGGGCTCATTTTGTCATTTGCTTCGTGGGTAACATGGTATTGGTTTGCATAAAGTCGCTTTGACACTGGGATTGATCTAGTGGTCGTGTAAGCTACATTTTGTGCCACGATGATCGGGATAATTTAACTCCTATGTATAAAAAGTTAAGGAAAATTTTAACCACAGTTCAATAGACGGTAGTTAAGGGGTATATAATGTATAAATATTTATACAAAGTGTATTAATATCTAGAAAGTGGTAGGCCTCACACCAAAAAGTATATTGATATTGAAAAAAATTTATCTTTATTAGGTTATTAACCACCGCCCAATGGGCCGTGGTTAGCATGACCTAAAAGTTAATAAATATCATGTGACGATGTGTTGAGAATGCTATTGTTGGTAATTTTTAGTTTTTGCTATTAATTTTAATTATAAGATATAAATTTTTTTAAACACTTACAATTTCTACTACAACTTATAACTATTTTTTCTTTTATTTTAGTTATAAACTATAATACTTACCAAACGCTCATGATTTTTGCTACAAATTATAATTTATAAGTTATTAGCAGTAGTTTTTCCGAACACCAACTTAGTAATTTAATTACTGACCCACTAACTTTTGTCTTTCAAAAATAACAAAAATAAACAAGCAACACATTTTTTTTTAAATACATTGTTTGTTCAATCAACTATTTTTTTTTCATATTAATTAGACTATTAAAAAATATAGAAACTCTGTGAGGGAATTTAGAATATTTTTATCCCCTGAATAATGATGAAGAACTTGATGAAAATGAATACAACCGAACCCCTAAGTGCGAGCCCCCAAGTGTTCCATGGTGGGATGCTTGCAAAACAAGCCCCTGCCTGATGGCTGGTGGGAGGCCCTCCAATGTCTAAGTCAAGTGAGTCTTTAAGAGAAAAAATATATATGAGAGATGGAAGAAGTAATTCATACATTTGCCTTGAATGCTTTGGGCCTTTATATATATAGAGAGAGGGGGTTATAACCCTTGTATTGTCCATCACTCTCCTAGTTTTTGATGGCTAATTGGGGTGTTTGGTTAGGTTTAGTCACTTTATTGGTTTTTTATCCACACACTTTGTATTTTACTTAAAAAATTTAAGGTATAAGTGGAGAGATTACAGCATTATATTAAATAATCACTTATAGTCTTATTCTATATCTAAGAATGTAAAATTGAATACTCAACATTTTCCTACAGCCCCCCTTTTGATGTCATCAGGTATAGTTTCTCTTTTTTCTTTTTTCTTTTATCTTTTTTCTTTTTTTTTTCAAATCTATCACCGGGTAGCCTTTTTCTTGAATTTGTGATCGTGGAGTGCCTGAGTTTTTTATTATATTTTGAAAATGGGTAGATTGATCCCTGCTATTATCTAAAAACTGTGTCTAACTCAAAATCTTAAGCTATAACTGAAAATTTCCTAACATTATATTAAATGAATATGCTTTCTACAATCAAACAATGTGAAATTAATTACTCTAACAAAAAAATTATAAGATGTATATGAAGGATAATTAGAAAACTAAGACAAAAGTACTAGAACAAAAAAATGTTACCAAACAAGCCCTTAACATCACTCCCTCCTGTCTTGTTTCATTTTTTAAAATTGATTGCCAAACCTAAATTAAAAAAGCTTGCGTTTGCTCTAGTTTTTTTTTTTTTAGGTTTTTTGGTTTTTTGACTTTTTTGTAAAAAAAAAAATCAAAATAAAAAAATATAAAAAAAGTCAATTAATTACTGTAGGAGGTCAAATAGGTGGACTTTAAAAAAAATTTAAGCAAAAAAATGATCGCCAAACAAGCCCTTAAGATCACTCCCTCCTGTCTTGTTTCATTTTTTAAAATTGATAGCCAAACCTAAATCAAAAAAGCTTACGTTTGGCCTAGTTTTTTTTTTTAATTTTTTAATTTTTTGACTTTTTTGTAAAAAAAAACGTCAAAATAAAAAAATATGAAAAAAGTCAATTAATTAATGTAGCAAGTCAAATAGGTGGACTTTAAAAAAAAATCTAAGCAAAAAAATGATTGCCAAACAAGCCCTTAAGATCACTCCCTCCTGTCTGGTTTCATTTTCTAAAATTGATTGCCAAACCTAAATAAAAAAAGCTTGCGTTTGGCCTATTTTTTTTTTTTTTTAGGTTTTTTGATTTTTTGAATTTTTTGTAAAAAAAAGTCAAAATAAAAAAATGTGAAAAAAGTCAATTAATTATTGTAAGAGGTTAAATAAGTGGACTTTAAAAAAAATTTAAGCAAAAAACCTGAAAAAATTTAGACCAAACGAAGGCTAAAGAAGTAAATTGGCATGTGAAAAACTAAGAGAAAAGAGGAAACGTGTTATATGCATATTGAGTCGCTGACGGAATATTGAGAAAAGAATGAGCATTGCTTATTTGACTGTGTAGATGGATCGTCACTTATATATATATATATATATATATAAATAATTATAAGTCAAGTTACTAGGACAGATATTTTGAGTAAACCAATATTAAAAGTAAGGATGAAAGAAAGTCAATACGAAATTTCTCAAAATGAGTATGGCACCCGAGCTACTCGTACAATAGAGCTACTCGAGTAGTAGAGCTATTCGAGTAGTAAAGCCACTCGGGTAGTAAATCTACTCGGGTACAGTAGAGCTATTTGTACAGTAGAGCTATTCGGGTACAATAGACCTACTCGTACAGTAGAGCTACATGATGTCTCAGGTCGTTTGAGTACAGAACTTTATTTTGACGGAAAAGAATTATTTCTTCTTAATTACATGATTTAAACAATACATCCACTCGATTCACTCATGACCCGAGCTGCTCACCCCTCTAGTAGCTCGGGTACAATACTTCTACTCATAACTCGAGTCTCATGACTCGAGCAACTTGTCTACTCATAACTTGAGTCACCCATGACCCGAGCTGCTCGCCTCTCTAGTAGCTCGGATATTCTTCTATTTAACCAGTGTCGACTACTCTAATCCAGATACTCGGGTGATCACATAAACTACTCATTCCACTGGTAACTTGAATATGAACTACGAAAAGAATTAAGTATTTGAATCATATATTCCTTGACCTGAACTAATCAACAAAGCAGAAGTAAGTTGAAAGGCCCAAAAGACTCGCCCACTTGAGTTACTCGAGTTGCTCGAGTAGGCTAATTTTACTCCATCAGTAAATCAGACATACAACTCCAAGTTACTTATGTTACAAGAAGACCCAGACTTGACCTACTCGAGTTACTGGGAATTCGAGCTACTAGGACCCCCTATAACTCGGCCAACTAATATCGCTGTTCATCGTGCAGAGGCAGAAGATATTCCATAGCTCAGACT
>JAULJZ010166592.1:0-25336 GCA_032270985.1 Heliamphora pulchella | reverse complement strand
CATTTTTCCATCCAAACATTGACATGGCCTGTTTATAGGAGGAAGGAATAGAAATAGACGATAAGGTAAAAACAAAAGAAGAAAGACAAGGAGAGAGACAAGCATAGGATACAAAATGAGCAATAGGGTGTTGAGTACAGGCACGCTTACCACGGCGTAAGGCAATAGGCAAGTCAGATGAGGCAGATGGAGGGGGTGAGGACACAGGAACCTCAGCCAAAGAAGATGACGAACCCAGTCCATAAGGGAAAACCTGTTGAGCACGAGATCGCTGATATACTTGTAAAGGAGAAGTAGGTAAAGAGGAAGGAGATGGCATAGAAACAGGTAAAGGCAGAGTAAAAGAAGAGCTAGACTCCCCCTCACGACAACAAATGAGATCAGACGACAACGGGAGACTTGAGGAAGTAAAAAAAGGTGTGGATTCGAAGAAGGTGACATCAGCACTAACAAAATACCGGCGGGTCTCGGGGTGATAACAGCGATAACCTTTCTGAGTACGAGAGTAACCAAGAAAAAGATACTTTCGAGCCCGAGAAAACAGTTTATCACTACCAGGATCAAGAACATGTACAAATGTAGTACATCCAAAAACCCGAGGAGTGAAAGGAAAGGGTGAGGAGGTCGGATATAACAAGAAAAAGGGAGACTGGCCATGGAGGACATCAGAAGGCATGCGATTAATAAGAAAGTAAGCAATAAGAACAGCATCACCCCAAAACTGCTTGGGTACCGTAGTGTGAAACAATAAGGTACGAGCAACATCTAACAAGTGACGATATTTGCGTTCAGCAACCCCGTTTTGTTGAGATGTATAAGTACAAGTAGTTTGGTGGACAATACCACGATCAACACAAAAAGAAGCAATGCTGGATTGTAGATATTCAAGAGCATTATCAAATCAAATAACCTTGAGACATTTGCCAATTTAGGTATAAATTTCATTATAAAAGCGAGAGAATAAAAAGTAATTCTGACTGACTTTTCATAAAAAATAACCAAGTCATACGAGAATAGTCATCAACAAAAATAATAAAATAAGAATATCCATTATTGCTAGGAGTTCGAGAAAGACCCCAAATATTCGTATAGACTACATCAAATGACTCGGACTGACAACTACGACTACTAGTAGAAATGGAACTACGGTGATACTTTCCTAACTGACAAGCTTCACAATTAAAACCAGACACAAGACTCAAACTGGGAATAACCGACTTAAGTTTAGCCACAGATGAGTGGCCCAAATGCAAATGCCATTGAAAGGGAGAGACTTTAGAACTCAAAACAGATGAAGAAGTGGAAGGTGAAGCGACATCAAGATAATATAGGCAATCCTTCTCATACTCTGAACCAATCATCTTCTTGGTCTGGAGGTCCAGAAAAACACAAGAAGTGGGAGAAAATGTTATTAAACAATGTAAAACTTTAATTAACTGGCTAACATAGAGTAAATTAAAGGAAAAATTGGGGACATAAAGACTAGAAGGCAATGGGAAAGATGGAGATGGATGTAGAACACCCGTCCCCTGCACAGGTCGAGATGAACCGTCAGCTAAAACAATATGATGCTTAATAGGAGTTAAATGAGAAAAAACGATGGATTACTAGACATGTGAGAGCTAGCGCTAGAATCAAGGACCCATGAAGGAGATGTAAGGGCAGCACATACAATATTACTTGAATTGGCTAAAGTAGCTGTGGAAGATGGAGGTAAAACAGACCGCAATATTTGAACAATCTCGCTAAGTTGAGTAGTAAGAGCACCATGAGAATCAGAAGCGGAAGGCAACTGATGAGAAGAGGCAGGAGAGAGCGGAGGATGAGATGTGGGATCAGTAACTTGATGAACATAATCAAGTTTACCATACTTAGCCCAACAATACGGTTCAGTATGATTAGTACCACCATAGTAATCACATTTTCTATCACCACGACCACTACTGCGACTACCACCTCGAGAACTGTCACGAAAATTACGTCCATCCCGATTACCGTGGCTACTACCTTTAAAGGAACCACGGCCACCATTGGTAGAAACTAAGGCAGAAGAGTCAGATGCAGACGCAGGAGCAAAAGGACTAGGTATATGAGCAGATTAGCCCAATGAGGAACGTAACAACCGGGAATATGCATTAGATGCAGTAAGGAAAATCTCACTGGCCAGAATTTGGTCCTTAAACCCACAGAGATCAAAATCTAAACCAAAAAGTAAAGAGACAATCATGAAATCCTCCCAATGGCGCTTCTATTGCTGTAAGTCAGTAATGAAAGGACGATACTGCAATATCTAATCCCAGAGACTCTTGAGCTTATTGCAATATTCAGACAAAGGTTTCCCAACTTGTTTGGTTGCAAAAATCTGCTCATTTAGCTCATAAACACGGGAGACATTGCTTAGGTTCGAGAAAGAATTGGCAAGAGAGTCCCAAATTTGCTTAGAAGTATCACAGAACTCCACTGTAGTAGCAATGTGAGGCTTCAAGCTATACCACAACCAACCCAAAACAATAGAATCAATCGTTTCCCAACCAGAAAGAGTAGGAACCCCTTTGGGTGGAGGAGGATCAGTGATGTACTTCAACCGCTGTTTGCCTTTGAGAAAAATCTTAAATGCATGCGCCCAAGCTAAATAGTTAAAACAATTAAGGCATTTAGAAGTGACGCATCGCAGCAAATCGTCATCTTTAAGATCACTAAATTTTGTCTCAGCTATAGTAACTCAAGAAACAAGTGTAATCAAAGGAGAAATCAACCGGGGAGAATCAAACAACTAGAAATCAACCAAAAACACACTTAATCGACCAACCAGTTGCAACCAGCTCGCTGTTCCATCAGCAGAGGCATCGCTGAAGCCAAAAAAATAGGGGTTACCAACCCTTAATCAGCCAAAGAACACTTAGAAACCGTCCAAAATCACCAAACGAGCCTAGCTCTAACAAGTTCCATGAGTTTCGGTGCCTATAGAGGGGATTCAAACCAGCAGAAACCACGAACAACAAGAAACGAAGCAGGCCGCAAACTTACGAATCAAGAACGATGGCGCTGAGTCAAAAATCGACCAAAAAAACTTCCATACGCAGCAAGCAAGCATAGATTTGACTTGAGAAGAGAGTTTCGGCACCCATATGTTGAATCACGACCACCAAGAACCAAGATGAAGGTCGCAAAACACATCGAAACCCTAGGGTTCTCAAACTGCGAAAAACTTCAAAAAATCGAGAAATATGCCAATCTTACTTCAAAAAATCAAGGAAAAATCATCGTAAGGACTAGTGAACTAAGGCAATTCGAACCAGAGGAACGACGCTCTTAGTCGTCCGTACAGGCGCTGATGTCATGCTAACGTCATTGTACGGAATATGACATTAGCGCGCCGTTTTCTCTGTGCAGCAAGGGCTAAAACTTTACAATGCTTCTAGGGTTAGATTGGAGTGGCTCTGATATCAAGTTGAATATAAAAATATCGATTTAGAGTTTAAAGAAGAAAGAAGAAGAGATAAGAGAGAAGAAAAAAGATAAGAAGAGTTCAAGGAGGTTAATTAGCCTTCTTTATCCACACATCATTTATATATTATTAGGTCAAAGATGAGTGTAAGAATACCATTAAAGAAATAAATTAAAATAAAAAAGAATCACTCTTAACAGACACCAAATGGCACTTCAGGAATCACTCAGTGTTGAGTCAACATCAGAGATCATATGAGTCGATACTAAGTGATCCTCCGAGAAACAGAAGTTTGAGTCGACACCAACCTGAAGTTGAGACGATACCTGAGTCCAGAGGCCAGCGCTCTTTGGATGGGTCAACACCAAAGTAAACATGGAGGCTTGAGTCAACACCACTCAGATTTTGAGTCGACACCAAATCCAGTTTGTGTTGACCCTAAGGTACTGAGGCCAAGAGATGAAAAGTTGAGTCAACACCCATGAAGCATGAGTCGACACTTATGCCCAAGAACCAAGTCTGTGTCAACACTAAGAAGCTTTGTGTCGACACCTGCGACAAATTCCAAAAGGGGCGCCTGGTTCAACGGTAACATTTCAAAGCATTAAATGCCTCTACCTATCACCAACAGTCAATTTCTTCAGTGGGCTATAAAAGGAGTAAATTTTTTAGTTTTGAGGAAGATGAACCAAGTGCATTAAAAGCTATCAAACATTCTCTCAAACTCACTGAAAGCTCATTAACTCTTCAAGCACTAAATTTACTCACTTCCTTGTGCATTTATTACAAAATATTTGTAAAGAGTGTTTGTGAGTTTTATTATCAATTTTCTCACTTTATTTATTGTAAGAATGGTGAGTCACCCTTAAAGCCTTTAAGAGAGTGTGTAATACTTTTTAGGCTTAGCTAAAGAGTGCTTAGAAAAATAGAGATTGTTTGTGAAACATCTTCATTGCTTTAAAGGTTTTTGAATGCACCTGTGAAGCATTCGGTACAGTGCAAATTCTTAAGGGGAGTCTTGAGGGCGGACGTAAGTTTGTAAAGAGGCCGAACCACTATAAATCATTGGTGTCTGGTTCTTATATCTCTTTCTTATCTCTTTAATTTCTCTGCTCTATATTTCTCTGTGCTTAGTGCTTTTATTTCTCTGTGAAATTAAAAGGTTTTCAAGAAAAATTTTAAAATAGTTTATGTATTTTTAAAACCCAATTCACCTCCTGCTCTTTGGTCGCCTAGAACTAATACGATCTTTCTTTGAGCGATTATGGTCGTGCATTTTTTAAAACTAGCCGTTGGGGGTAGGGGTGGGGATGGGCTCTGGCCGAGCCGAGCCAGGCTTGAAATATAGCCGTTGAGGGTGAGCGGCAGGCTTGGGCCTCAGTCTCGGCCGGCCCACGGGCCTCAGAAGGTCGGCCCAAGCCTAATCATGGCATTTTCAGGCTCGGGCCTAAGGCGTGCCAGGCCAGGCTTCTGCACTGGCAGGCCTCAAGGTCGGGGCCAGGTCGCCCATGGGCCGTGGGTCAAAATTACACCCCTAAGTGAGACTTTCATGATGAATGACTTCATTAGCATACTTAGCTTGAAATAAAAGATAACCTTCAAGGGAAGCAATCTCAATACCGAGAAAATATCAAAAAAAGAACATATCTTTCATCTCAAACTCACAAAACAAAGATTGTTTCATTGCATATATAGTGGCAGAATTAGAACCAAAGATGATCATGTCATCCACATATAAGAGCAAAACGACGATACCAACAGGTGTATGGCAGAGAAAAAAAGAAGAATCATGAGTACTAGTATAAAAGTCAATCTGTGTAAGAGTAGACCAAAAATGCTTATACCGAGTATGAGAACGTTGCTTTAAACCGTAAAGGAAGGGCACAATGTAGAAGACGGTCCAGGGTAGAGGGACGAGATAGAGTCAGAGGAGACCGCATATAAACATCTTAATTGAGATAACCATTGAGAAAAGCATTGTTGATATCAAGTTGAAGATAAGCCGTTGGCGAACAACAACAATAGATATGAGAGTACGAACTGTGGTCATCATAGCCACAGAGGTAAAGATTTCCTCATAATGAACGCCATACTTCAAAGAAAATCCCTTAGTAACAAGACAAGCCTTATTGCGCTCCACATACCAATCAAAGTGAGTTTTGACTTTGTACACTGGCTGGGATTTGAACAACTGAAATTTGAACTAAAAGTCTTTCCATTCCATCTCATGATAGAATGGATTTGATATGGCCTTTATCTTATTTTTTAGAGAGGTTGTACTTGCCTCTATTCTTTCACAAGAATGAAAGTGGTTCAGAATTCAAAATACCCCCAGTCATATAAAAGAGGGAGGGTCCCTCATTTAGGTCCATTTTGGTCTTAGAAATTCTCTACCCTTGCTCCAAATTCTCTAAGCTAAGCAAAGGATTTTTGAACTTTGAAGAGTAGTAGTAGCAACAATTTTGGAAATTGGGGTTTTAAAGCGACGGGTTCTGGAGCGATCCACTTTGGAGCGATAGATCTTGGAGCAACCACCTTTTTTGAGTAACAAATTTTGGAGCGACTCATTTTGGAGCGACCTATTCTGGAGCAACTTACTTTTGGAGCGACTCACTTTTGGAGCGACCTTTCTGGAGCAATAGATTTTTAGAGCGACTCATTTTGTAGCAACCCATTTTTAGAGCGACCCATTCTGGAACTCACTTTTGGAGTGACATTTTGGAGTGACAAGTTCTGAAGCGACCATTTTGGAGCCACCTCTTTTGGAGTGACCTATTTTGGAGCAACATCTTTTGGAGCGACTTACTTTTGGAGCGACTCACTTTTGGAGCAACCTTTAGTGAGTCTTCTTGCCCTCCTTTGTTATTATTTATTTATTATTATTATTCTTATTATTTTAATAAATAAATTATTTATTTATTTATTTATAACTTTAGGAGCCCAACAAATTTTTTTTAAAAAAAAAGAGAATTTCGGCAATTGGAGAGATATATTCTAGAGCAATAGGCGTTGGAGCAACCCAGGTCTTGAGCTATAACCTGTTTTGGAACAACCTAGGTCATGAGCCATAACCTGTTTTGGAGTGCACCTGTTTCGGAGCAGCAAACAACAAGAGAGACTGGAACGGCACCTGTTTTGGAGCAGCGACTGGAGTGGCTAAGCTTCAGATCAACAGGTTTCTCTTTTTTCTACTTTTTCTTTTCGGAGCAACAGGTTTCTCTTTTTCTCTTTTTTTTTTTTTGGAGCAACAGGTTTCTCTTCTCTTTTTTTTTTATTTTATTTATTTTTTATTATTATACATCAGGCATTCTTTGAAGCAACCAATTGCTGACCATCCAGATTTGGAGGCGTAAGAGGAGAAACAAAAGCCTGTGGCTCAAACCTAGGGTTTTGGAGCAAAGTTTGTAGCTGAGATAATCCTCAAGCAAGGGTTTTGGAGCCTAGGGTTTGGAGTTCTCAAGGATTCTCGCATAAGACCAGAAAAAGAGGCAAAACCAGTGGCTCATCCTAGGCTTTCGGCGCACAGCCTGTTTACGAGCAAGAAGTGGAGAATTTCTAGCTTCGAAGCAACAGGTTTTTTTTTTTAAACTAGCAATTAAAACTTTTGTAGCCCAAACACTAGCAACTTGTTTAACAGCAAAACAGGGAAAACAACCTGTTTTGGAGTAAGGGGGTTTTTCTTCGCTGAAGCTGTCATAAAATATAGCATCAACCATGTGAGCTTCATCAGCTCAAAAAGGTGTTTGCGAGCCCACAATGGTTACCACTTCGTTGTTTCATATTGTCTCATGCATTGATGATATGTTGAAGGGACAGCAGCATATCTATGGAGCCATGTGCGTCCAAGTAATGCATGATAGGTTGTATTTGCCTCAATAACGTAGAACTTGGTGACAGAATGAATAGGCCCCACGGTGAGATCAACTCTTACATGTCCCAAGGTCCTGTGGCGCTGATTTCCGAAGCCAGAGATATTGATGGGTTGTCTCACTATCCTTGAGTCTAGAATCCCAACTTCTCGGAATGCAGCATAAGACATAACGTTCAAAGAAGCTCCTCCATCCATGAATCTCCTTTGGAGTTCCATTCCATTGATGAAAATCGGGACGTAAAGTGGGCAGTTGTGTGGAACGGGAATTTGTCTGTCTGCCACGGTAAAAGTAATGGCAACCGATGTATTCTTAGATGCTCGTCGAACTGAGCCAGTAATGCCCATGCACGGTTCACCATTTTCCTCAGCGACACAAAAGATTGCCTTGGTAGCCTCAATCCTTGTTCCCTCCGAGAGTCCGAACTGGTCAAAGAACCATTTGAACTTGGTAAAGTTTTGAAGTATGGAGGCTTGCCTGGTCTCAAAATCTGGGGACGTAGAGGGGTTCGGCTTAGACACCTCACATGCTATTGGCTTCTCAAACTCTTCGTGATAGGATAACATCATAACCGCCTTGCCATTATCCTTGTGGTGAGGCAAGGGATCCTTGAGGATGTCTTGAGCAGGGGCAAGCTCCAACACATCTTCATTCAACATCTTCCGAACTAGGCTTCTCAAAACCCAACACTCTGATGTAGGGTGGCGCACTTGGCGATGGTTGATGCCGTATGTATATATGTTTAGTTTGTTCTTTTTTAGTGGGCATCTTTCTCACTTGGGGTAGAGCAACATTTCCATCTTGTACCCAAGCGTCTAGGAGGGATTTAGCTTCTTCAACAGATATAGGAAGGGGCGGAGATTCGTCATACTTCCTCTTCTTAGTTCGGTCATCATCTACTCGTCTTGTCGACCCCTCGGCCAAATATGTTGTGGGGTGACGACGACTCGGGGATTTCCATACTGGGGGTTAGTAACGTGGAGCCGGTGCTCGCACGGTTTTGCTCAAGTTTTGAGCGGCTAAACATAGGGCCGAAAAGTCTGAGAAGTGATGGTTTACCATATGAAGCTTGAATTGCGTGTTCATTCCTTCTATGCAAATTTTCACCAAGTGATCCTCCAAGATAGGGTCTTGAACGTCTACCGCCTTCTCACGAAAGCGGCGAACGTAGGCGAGTAGATCCTCTCCTTGTCGTTGAGTCTCTCGAATGAGGTGGAGAGTAGTAAGGCACTCTTCCACATAAAAGAACTTAGTGTTGAAATTCTTAACCATGTCTTCCCAAGAGTTTAAGGAGCCCGGTGAGAGGTTGGCATACTAGGAATATGCCTTGTTGAGAGGGACTTGGAAAACTCTCTCAGAAGAAGGTTGCGGTCCGAGCTATGTACCCCCAAAGCATCAACGAACCTGACCACATGATCTTTGGCGTTTCCCCTCTTGCCATCGAAACGGATAAACTTTGGTACGACATACCCTTCAAGGTAAGGCAAACTGGCCAGTTCCAATGGATATGGAGGACGAAGATCCATTTTCAAAGCTGGATGGATTTGAGAACCCTCTAATCGTAAGAATGCTCATATGTGTTCTTTGTTCGGGTCTAGGGTGAGAGCGGACCCCTAAGCTAGAATGGGGTTTAGATGTTGGGCTGAAGCTATCCTAGAGACACCTATGGAGGCACCTCCTACTGAAGGAAAAGTTGTTGAAGAGACTCCCATAGGAGCTTTTGGAGGGACCGTTAGAGGAGTGGAAGGAGCCATGGTGTTAGCCCCTTGGGTTTTGGGAACCTATTTGTCTTCTGAAAGTTAAAGATCAACTTCGAAGCCATCAAGCTGGTGAGGTTCACCATCGAAGTCTATGGAGACGGCATGGGAAACCCGTTGAGGTGGCATCGAGGCTGTCACCGCCCATTGTTGAGTTTGTTGCATAGCGGCAAGGCTCTTAGCCACCACACGTAACGGATCCGTAGAGAGAGGCTGAGAAGTTTGCTCATCCGCTTGAGCTTCAGGATTGGCATCCTGCTCTAATACCTCCATCAGCTCCCGACCGCCATCAGTTTGGCTTGTGGTATTACTCTTAGGCACCATTGAAGCGAGTACCACTCTTTCCCAGTGGAATATAATGTAGGTGATAGGTCCGGAGTCGGGAGGGTGATCAGAATGTCTGGGAAGATAGTAGATACTTAATGGCTCGAGACCACCGGAGGCGGAGGAGGAGAGAGCAGAGGCAACCCGAGGAGAGAGAGAGAGAGAGAGAGGGAGGCAGTGGAGAAAGTAGCTCAAAGTCGGAGGAGAACCGCGGATGAACAGTAACTTTTGAAATAAAAGAATGAGCTCCTTTATATAGGAGACAAAGGAGCTCGAAGGCTGCTACCACCAAGGGACAGGTGGAACCATTCCCTTGGAGCGACAATCTGGATGTACTGGCCACTGGTGGAGGCCTCTGATACCCGACATGGCAAGAGAGCACGTGTTCTACCCATTATCGTGCCTCAGAGAACCGTATTCCTCAGAGTGGCCAGTATACTTCTTGTCTTTTTGTATTAAGACCCATCTCTCTAAGGTTGGTCAAAGTAGAGCCACCCCGAGGGTGGGGTAAGCCAAGCAACTCTGACGATCTCTCAGCTCTAGCCTCCAAGTCACAATTCTCTAGAGGTCCCAAGCGAGATCTCCTAGGCCCTGCTCCCAACCTAGATCTTATCGTGGAATCTTATCCGTGGTTAACTGTAAGGAGAGTTATAAAGTCCCCTAAGGAGCAAAGGTGGGTCGGAGATAACCCTTCATGAGCTGGTGGAGCTGGGTTAGATTGGAGTGCGCTCTTCTCGGGCAAATGGAGCGGAGTTAGCCTGGAGGTGGATGACCATACCCACAATGGATATTAGTCCGTTTACTCTCATATGTCCTTTGTAGCGCATTCACTTCATTGTATAATCTCAATCGTCTTCCCATTTGGTTGAATGTCGAGAGTACATCATTTATGCGAGACTACTACCGTCTTGACTTTGTAAACACTTGGAGAATCATGCTATGTTCAGGAAAGGCTTTTAGGACATCTTTGTTGTTTGAACCTATTCGTTTCATTTCTTTTATAAACTTATCTCTAGTTTGCCAGTTTGAGATTTTTCCATGCTAAGCCCTTTTTTATTAAGCTTCACTGTCTAAATGTCTTGAGAATAGCTTTGGTTTATAATGTGAAAGCTACATGACTGTGAGGGGATGGTTAATTGAGCTCTTTGTTTAAAACAAAAACAAAAAGAGAGAGAGAGAGAGGAGGGGAGGGGAGGGGAGGGGAGGGGGGTGGGGGGGGGAGGGAATACAATAGTCAAAAACTTAGAAGTGAATGTGACAATAACGACGAAAAGGAGAATGTGAATGAGGGAAATGGTTGAAATTGAAAGGGGGCACTTCCATGAAAAAAGAGCCCCGTGTGTGATTTGAATGTTGACCTATTCTCAGACATGTTTTTAGTTGACCCTTACCTTTATACATTTTTCTGTTACCTACCGCTACAATTCCAATGGAAGTCCTATTTGATCCTAATTACAGCATGGCTTAACTTGTGAGCATGATGGACAGAGCCCTAGTCCGCATGGTTTATTTGACAGTTTGGAATGCCTCGGTCTGTCTATAGTGTGGTAAATCCCCTTTCTTCTTCCACTTCTCAAGATGAAACAAAATACAAGGCATTGAAATATATACATTCATATTTGGGTAAATACAAATCCCAACTCATCAAGCAAATACATTAGCGAAAATGCAACAGAAAAACACAGTATGAGGACAAAGGCCATCAAACAAAGACGCAAATACCAAATGGAAGAAAATTATTTGACGCAAAACTCAACAATTTTGTCGTCCAATTTGAAGCCGCGGCAGAACCCAGAACCTTAGGGGATGGGTTTCCATCGCCACCGACCTGAAACACAACACAATTTAACAATCGCGACAAAGTTGAAACTGAAGACCGTGAATAAAAATTTTAAAAGAAGAAGAAGGAGAATGGAGGTGGGCGAGACAGACCTGATCGGAGGGGTGACCAGCTCTGATTGGGTTTGGAATTGAATAGGTTTGTCGAAGAAGAAATGGGCTGCCATTGAAGGCGTGATGGACCAGACGACCGACGTGGGTAGCCGATGAATGTGGATTCCGGCAACGGTAAGAGAGAGTCCCGGCCAGTCCAGGTCTGAAACTTAGAGCTTGCAGAGTTCCCGCCATTGAGAGGTGAAGGAGGGGGAGAGCACTGAACTTCCAGTTCTAGCTGGAAAACGTGGCCGCATTCGAACTTGACACATACATGGTTCTGGCAAAAGGGAAAATTATTAAATACTTTCAAAACGATACTACGAGATATTTTTAATAAATAAATAATTATAATATATATAATGTGAATTTTTTTTAAGTATCTAAAAATAAATTATTATGTGCCTACTATAAAATTTGTTACTACCATATTAAATATGAACACTACGTAGATTTGTCACATTGAACTCTAGAAGTACCGAATAATTACTCTGACAAAAAAGCATTTTCAAAAATTATTCGAAGTGATAATTTTTTATAAATAAAAAAAACTTTTAATGCACATTAAATTAGTTGTTTTTTTATTACTTAGATCTCATTTGGCAACTAATTTTAAGGTAACTTAAAATTAAATTTTTTGTTTTTTGTTTAAAGCTTTAAAAGTCAAAAAGTTTCGTTTTTCAACTAAAAGACTTTTAGTTTTTTTCTTTTTACATAATTTTTCTATTTGTTTAAAAATATTATAATTTTTATTATACAAATTTATTTTTTATAAAATTTATATTTTTAAAATGTACTCGTCAAAATCTATTAAATAAAATCTATATTGATTATAAAATTATCTAAAAATAAATTTTAAAAAATTATAAAAACTTTAAGCAAAAAAAATTTGTCTTTTAACTTAAAGTCACTTTAAACGTTTAACTAAAAGTCACTACATACCTCTCCCAAATGAACTTTTCGCTTTTTAGATTTAAAATAGCTTAAGCAAAATACTTGACTTAAAGTCAGTTTGCCAAACAAGACCTTTTCTAACAAAAATTGATTAATATTGTTTTATCCAAAATAATTATCGTTACATTATTAAATAGAAGCACCACATAAGCAATGACACGTAATACTCTGAAATTACCAAATAATTACTCTTTGTATTTTTTGGAGTTTTGGGCAATTATTTTTAAGGTTTTGCTAAATACATATGTGTATTATAAGGTATTTGATATAATTGAACTTATGAATTTATATATTATAATTATAAAAATGTGGTAATAACTTTAAACAGAAGTTATAAGTGTTTGTCAAATTTAAAAACTTATAGACTCAATTAGTAGAATTTGTATTTCTCCATTAATTAGAAAATTTACATTTAGTGAACTTGTTTACAAATAAGTACTAACCACTTTTTGACTATTTTGTAAGATTTTATTTTTAAAATTTATATATGTTATAGACAAATATGCTCATATATTACTAAATAATAGATACATATATATAGATATAGGAATTATATGTTTTCATTTTTTAATCATGATTCTCTCCAATTAAAAATGTAACTGATTGAGTATGCATATTGAAACAAATCTTTTTGAAATTTCTAAAATAAAAATTGCAGTAATTAAAATTTTTCATCAACAATGAATTGAGGTTTTTCGAGTTCACTGGATGAAAGTTTTTAATTCAGTTAGTTGCAAAAAATTAGATATTTTCCATTGCGTATAGCAAATGTCTCATTTTGTTAATAGAAACGAAATATTTTAGTTACATGAAGCAAATAGATAGTTTTTTATTTGTTTGCACAAATAATACATTAACAATTATACATATAAAATGAATTATATTTTGCATAAATAAATTTTTTTTAACTACACAAGAAAAAGTCACATTTTCTACACAAAGGAGACATTTCAATTACGCATAGAAAATGTCTTATTTTATTTGAAAAAATGAGACATTTTAGTTAAATACAGGAAATATCTCATTTTTTTCGACACAAATGATATATTTGTAGTTATATATAGGAAAATATCTCATTTTTTGCAAAAATAAGTGGTGCGTTTGGTTGCATTTTCTAAAATTATAATTTAAAAATTATTTTCTAAAAATAAATTTAAAAAATTGATTCATAATATTTTAGAAAGAGAGATTATGTTTGATGTACTATTTTTAAAAAAGTGAACAAAGGGAAGCGAAGAGGACAACAATGGCAACTAAGACGCGAAAATGAGATAACGACTGAGACGCGGCAAGGATGATGACTGATACATGAATCTCTCTCTGATTTTTCCAATCAAGAAAAGGAAATGAAGAGGAAGCGACGATGACGATGACTGAGACGACAACAACGACGCTTGACTTCAAGAAGATCATCCATGTAAAAACATATATATATATATATATATATATATATATATATATATATCCATGTAAAAACATAGATTATATAGTGTCTTATAACATTTATTTTAATAGTACTTGTGATTTTTTGAATATATCATTTATTTTATTTAAAATACATATATTCAAGCCATTTAGTTATTTATACCATATCAATTTAAATTTTTGTATGGATATTTTTTTCGAAGTTCTATTAAATGAACGATATATTCATCAAAATAAACTTAAGGTGTATCTATAAATTAAGAAGTTAAGTTGTAAAGTATGTTCTAAAACTTAAGATTGCTAAGACAAAAAGTAGGAACAAAAAATACATCTCTCTCTCTCTCTCATCTCTCTCTTTCTATATATATATATATTATGGGTCCATCTCAAGTTTATTTTGATAATTCGAATTGTTTATTTTGTAGAATACATTGAAAAGATCATTCGTGTAAATAAATAGATCTTCTTTTGGCTTTAAATTTTTTTAAAAATTTATCAAACCAAATTTTACTTATTTAGCTTAAAGTTTAGGCAATGATTTTGACTTAAAATCATTACTTTTTATTATTTGAGTAAATTTTTGTCAATATTTTTTGTTATTTGAATATTTTTTTTAACTTTGTTGATCTTCTAATTATTTGAAAAAAAAGTCAAGAAATAAAAATAAATTACAAAATAATTAACAAATATAATAAAATGCCAAAGAAATAAACAAAAGAAAATAAAAATTCATATAGGATAAGAAAAGACAAAAAGACAAAGCAAAAGCATGACATATAGCGCGAAAGAAAGCAAAAGGGCTGAAAGGGACTTTTTACAAATGACGAGGGCTAAAAGGAACTTTTTACGTAAGGTGAAGGACGAATGGTGCTTACACATCCACTCTTTAGTATATATAGTAGATTATGAAAAGAATAAATGTCTCCACTCTTTAGTATATAGAGTAGATTATGAAGAGAATAAATGTCATTATACTCGATAACGGAACTATTATTTTACTATTGGAGGAGTAATTATTCGGTGCTCTTGGATCACTATGTGGCAAATTTACGTGGTGCTTCTACCTAATAGGGTAATTGCAAATTTTACTGTAGGGATATGATGACTCACATTTACTAAATAGTTAGGAGACAAATGGTGTCCCACGTTGTGTAGGTTGCAATCATTTATTTGTCGAAAGTACCACGTAAAATCGTTTACATGGTACTTTTGGACTAGCTAATAATTTTCCCTATTGAGGGCTAAAGACTCATCAAAAATATTAAAACGTTTATTTATATGTAAAACAATAAATAAAAATAATGATTTTTTTTTAAAAAAAGTGGCCATGTCATCCTTTCTCAATCCGTTCCTAATTTGGACCATGTCAATAACAGTTTTGACGTCGATTTTATTCATAATTTTTTTGTCTAAGAGCTGCAGCCCATCACGGAAGGCCAAGCATTCCCGAAAATGAAGTATAACTTTCTATAAAAATAAAGCCTGCTATTTCACATTAGACACATGTGATATTTTTGAGAATGGTAACGACTCCATTTTTGAAAGCGGCACAAATCTTTGAGATTTTTGAGTTATTCAAGATTGTTGTTCCATGATCACAATGGTCGAAACTTTCAAACTGGTGATTTCTGAAGAAATCATCGAACTTCTTGGGATTATAATTTTGGAATACTTGCCTCCAATTTTCCTTTTTATTTTATTTTTTATTTTGATAAAATCCTGAAAATTGCGCGTTTTGGTAGTTTTAGTATAATAATAAGATATATGAATTAATGGAACATTAATCTTAAGTTGAAGCTTATACCTAAACAAGTGTCCTAAATGGATCCTGACCCTAAATCTCCCTTTATTAATTTAGAAACAAAAACTACAAGAAATAGCTATAAGCAAATGTTTTGACGTTTTTTTTTTAACTTTTTATTGAACTTTAAGCCAAAAGGTACAAGTTAAGCTTTAGCAAGCACCCTTACAATGGAATACAATTTTCTTTTGATAAGTGATGTGTGTCATACCATATCAAAAATAAATATTTAAATCCTTAATAACTACTAACCTGTAGAATAGTGGCTAAAGTTCGGATATCATTCTACAGAGATTTAATGAACAAAATTACAATTTACTTATCAAAAATCTATTGCTTTGATTTTTCTTTTTGAAAAAGAGATTTGATTTAAACTGTTAAAGAAAAACTGAAATTAAATAATTTGAAATAGAAGATAGGATTTAAAAGGATTTCCTAAGAACTTGAGTCCTCCCTAGTCAATATTTTAGTTTCGTTCAAACTCTATTTCGTTTAATTGATTCAATCCAATCCAACCGCGACTACAAGACCGATATGAATTATTAAAAAGATAAACTCAAACTCAAACTTGACATATTCTATCTTGGATTATAGCACGGATCGTTTGAATCACGACCCATCCTATCAAAGTATAGGATATCTCACGTTTGAAGATCAAGAAAAAAGGAAAACAGTTGCATAATCTCGTTTTTATAATCACATAAAATAAAAATAAAAACTAAATAATTAAATCAAAAACTCGTTGATCAAAAGTCAATGTCTCGAAAATCATTCAACAAATTAAATCCAAATTAAAATCGAAATAAAAAGTTTAAACTAATCATAAAATACCAAATTAGGGATTCATCTTCTCATGGGAAAGATAAGAATTTAGCTGCTCATGGTGCGACTCGAATCCATGCGTAATGGATGAAAAATTGATTCTCTAGCATTCGTCTTCAGCTTTTCGACACTTTTCCAAGCCTTCAGATTGGCTTCAAGTTGATCCTCTAAATCTTCTCCTTTGATTTATGAATGATCCTGTAACGGCCCAAATCCGAGTCCGTGAACTAAACCCAAAATATGCCATATATAAACCATATCAATAGATGGTGATGCCCAAGAATTTAGAAAATATAGTACAAATCATTCAAAGATTTAACATGACAAACCAAGTTCCAGAATTACATTCCCAAGTTTACCACAAATGTTTAGAGTAACATATAACATTAACTATCCATTTCTTTACATCACTTTCCTTAGTTTAATGTACAACAAAAACAAAGACAACATAGCTTCATCTATTGGCCCTTCCCAAAAGCATCCATAGCTTTGGTGTCACCCCGCTCTTCGGAACTTGAAATTGTTTGATATATATACATAAGTCGAAGCTTGTAGGATAACGATTAACTCATATATAATGCATGATTTGTGAGGTGTGATGGGTGTAACTAAATGAAAATGCACATTTTTATCAAATCAAATCCTTTAACACACACATACTCACGCACACCCAGATTTATCTCCATTTATCCACTCGTTTACCATTCATAAATCTTTCATTTTCTTTCTCAGTTTTCACAAAACCATGTCACCTCTAATGAACCGGTGTCGGGTGCAGTTTATAGAAACCCCTTTCTATTAATCCCAATAGGCTACGCGAAGCCATTGGGTAATAGATAGGTCTATAACTCACCACGACACACCATCACATTTTGGGGACTAACTCGTGGGCATGTGGTCTCCATCTTGCGCAAATTTTTGATCTTTCACCACGGAGCCGCTAGCCCAACTTATTCCACATCGATTCATACGGTTCATTTTAGGTTAGATTCATTTTCACAACCCGGGAGTTCAACCCACAAATGGTTCTTCTCCCACTCATTACCATAATACACCATTATGATCTCAAATCCAAAGTTACCATCACAACTTTCATTTTACATTATCACATTTCACAAATTTTATTATACAATTGCTTATAAATCACATTGTTACCAATGTCTCATAGATCAGGATGTTACCAAATACCCGTAACACAAGTTTGATATCAAGAAGATCACATCATCGTAAAAGGTTTACACCCATCATGTACATATATCAATTTGAAACCCACTTTTACTGTTAAAGAAAACCCAACCAACGGGTCTACAGCATGCATCCAAACTCAATCTAACTATATGTATAGGTGTGTCATAGGCTCAAGGGGTTAGGAATTTAATAAAAAGGGCCAATATTAATGAAAATATGTTTTCCAAAATATTCAGCTAAAAACGAGTGAAAAATAATTTTAAAATTTTGACATACCTTCACTAATTTAATCATAACTTTTTCTACAAAAAGAATTTTTTTTATGAGGGTAGTTTTGTTGGAAAGAGAACTTCCGGAGATTCGATTTGAGTACAAGAACGACCAAATTCGGAGTCCGAATGGGGGAGTTATGATTGAAAGAAGTTGGCCCTCTGCAGTCAGTCCGCTCGAGCGGATGTCGGGCGCTCGAGCGGTCAACCTTCTACCGTGTGAGCGCTCAAGCAAACAGGGCTCCGCTCGAGCGCGCTGGCATCCGAGAGAATCCTATATTTGCCCATGTTTTGAGTTTTAAACCCGCCAAACACATAGCCCTTGATCAAACATGCTCCAAATCTTTATTTCTAAACAAAAAAAATACTAGATTCAAGTCTCAAAATCACATTTTGATTCCACAAATCATCGATTTCATGGGAAATCACCTCCAAAACCTCAATTTTTATGAAAACTAACTCAATCCATACACAAATCTACCAATACGTTAATTAAACATGCTATTGACTCATTTTTTACTCATTTACACAAAATATCAACCCAAATCTACGGAAGAAATGTGAGATAATCTAAATCATACGTTGGATTTGCTCGAAAGCATGTGATTTCTTCAAATCTCCCTCCTAGGGTTTGGATGTTGGGTCTCCTTGCTTTCCCAAAGCTTTATCTTCAATCTGCTTGCTCCAAAGCTTGATCTTTACCTTGCTCACCCTTGATCAAGCCTTGATCTTCAAGATTTAAGCATGGAGGATTAGGCTTTGGAGATATGGTGGCCCTTACTCTCTCAAGGAGAGAATAAGAGATGAGAGAAGAGAAAATGAGAAGAGAGAATGAGGTTTGTGTGTGGGTCTCCTCACGTGGGCTGATATAATATATATATAATCTAACTTTCTCTCCAACATTCGAGAATTTTCTAAACTTATCCTGATAGCCCGCTCGAGCGGTGGTTCCTGAACCTGAATCTCAGCAAATTTCTTAAATTAAACTTCAAATCTCCAACCTCACTTTTATTACCTCATTCTCATTTTTCCATAATTATGCTGTCAATACTAATCATTATCTTATATCTCAAGAATCATTCCTCAACTCATTAATTCGATCACGAACCTCCATATCATTAAAACTCATACTCTAATTTTGTCACACCATAATATTTGACCGAAAGTGAAGATCAATAAAACAAAATAAATACGTACCGAATTGTCGCAGATCCAAATTGATTGCCCATGTCACACCCCCTCTCTAGGGGCAAAAAATCGATTTGATTTAAACACAGTCAAAGAGTATTTGTACCAGTCAAACTATAATTATCTATTTATAGGATAAAAAATAACTGTACATATCATGGATACGTTCTTCCATACATCCAAACTAGAATATATATTTAGTAAAAATTTCGTACTTTGAATCCTGATTACTAAAGATTTAAGTAAAAGGAAAATTGACTGTGAGCCTGAGTCATGGACCCAACAACTATGGTAGATCAACTCTAGTCATCCCTGCAATCTGCAATCACAAATGTTACAGGAGAATGCATTTAGTATTACAATGAACAAAATGAAAAACAATTATTTATTTAGGAATAGAAAATCTCAAACTTTTTATTTGAGATGTAACATACAACAAAATCTCATAGTATATGAAGAACTTTCTCAATATTTATAAAAATATCACTATAGGCTCATCATCCACAAATCATGGAATTCATTGTTTCATAGTCAAAGTAAAGTTACCTGGCATAATTGTCACAATTAAAAAAAAATAACCATGCCTTGTCCATAATTCATACATAACAGTATCCAGGTAGTCGTCAACCTTACGACCGAGAGTTTCGATGGTACCGTAATCTCAATTCTCAATGCACGGATAGCAACGTGATGGAATAAGGGCTACTCTCCACCAAGCACGAGTGATATGTGTTATAACCTGGGACTTAGCTCGAAAAACCTTTAAGACAAAAACCCCCGCTTAACGAAAAACCTCATATATAGGGACAAACAACACCCATAGTTGGGCAATTTCCCCTAACGGGATATAAAGGGTCGAAAACCCTTGTAAATTGACACTTTAGAACAATATAACATTATCAAAAACCTTCTTTTCACATATTCATGCTTTGTAAAAATTACATATAGCATATTTAAAAAAAACACAAGTGCATTTGAATTTAAATTCTAATTTGAATTTTATATATAATTATTTGTCAGAAATTTTATTTTAAGACTTTCTACGAACTGTCAAATATTATATTATTCTAAGGAGTGACACGTGTCCTATTTTTTTATTAGTTGCTAAGGTACCGGTTATTACAGCCATAGCCATTTATTTATAGATGTGCTCCACGCCCTTATTGCAGAGTTCAACTCAAACTGTGATAGCTCCAGTCTGTCCAGATGCTTTTGATTTCGTCCAGACACTTTTGCTCCAGTGAATATTTTGTCCGAATGCTAGTATGTCCCTCGGACGGTTTTCTTTCTATCTTAATCTTGCCTGGGCACTGTATGGTCCATCCAGATGAAATTTAGCTTTGAATGTTCCTCTTTGTCCATTTTCTCATTTTTGTCCCTTTTTACATTCTTTTATCCTCTATGTCACTGCATATGATGCTGTTAACAAAAATATTACAAAATAAATTATTGATCACAATCTTGAGGCTTAGTATAGTATATTTTGTGAAATTAGATCGGTACTTTTACATACCGATCAATAAACTTCTCCCGGTTCATTATTAGACTTGACTACTTCAATTGGGTCAATTTTGAATTTAAAATGGGTCCATTTCAATTATATGTTTCGTTTATTTTATTATTTATATTATGTAAATCGAATATTATTGCCTAAATAAATTGTACTTATATTATAAAAGTGAACGAAGAGTTTTGAATTATTAAAATAGGTCTATTTTAAACCCAAAATTGATCTATTTTAAACTCAAAATTAGTGTAACTTAACTGCTTCATTTCCTTGAAAACTAGAGACAACCTAAGCCTCTTTTTTATGAGAGGTGAATCAGCCTGCATAGTGAGACCCACCTTATTGCAAAGGTTGTGTTCAGTTTTGTGATACTATTTGTTAATTATTTTTTGTTCTAGTTTTTGTGGCCAAAATAATATTTTTAAAAGGATTCCAAATTATTGTCGAGAGAGATTTTCTATCCACTTGGTTAATTTTGCCAATTGATAGACCATTTTGATATATCTTGATTGGGGGAATAGAATCCCACATGGAGGAGAAGTGCTATTTTTAGTTGAAGAAGACTATCAAGAAGTGATTATTTTTAGTTGGGCAAAATATACGAGCACCTTTTAAATTATTACAAAGCATCAGTTTTTTCCCTACAACTTTAAAATTGTATATTTAAGCTCATCAACTATTAAAAATCGTACAAAATACCATTTACTTGGAGGGGTAAAAGTGATACAAATTAAAAAAAATTAAGAATCTAAATGTACGATTTTAAAGTTTAGAAAAATGAACTTATACTTGATGATAGTTTAGTAAATACTTGAGTAATTTTCCCCTTTTAGTTTTCTCTTACTCTTTGTTGTGGTAGTAGAAAAAGAAGAAGAAAAAAGTTTATATAGGTACCCATCTACAAAGCCAAAAAGCACAATGAACATAGCAGGGAATGGTCATTTTCCCAAGCTCCCAACCATTTCATACTTTCAGGGGAAGGCCATGGTCGTTTCCAAGCTTTTAGACACCAATGGTAGTTTTACCAAGAACGAAAGTGAAGACCCAAAGAAAGTTTACTATGCAGGGGCAAATCTGTTTGGATAGCAGAACCTAATTTTCATGCTATGGAACATTCGCATAAGAGCATCAGTTTGGCTTTGGATGATAAGAAATTAAATTTTGCTTGGGAAATAATTACCAGACTAACGCTTGTTGATGCGTCATGCATGCATGAACTAACCTCTTTATCTCCATAAATTTACACATCTTCACTCACACATTCAAATCAGACTGATTTTAATGTTAGAAAATGAAAATTCAAGACAAAAAAAAGAGAGATTAACAAAGGATGACTTAATCATGTACAAAATGAAATCTTTACGGGTTTCAACCTCTAATCAGTGATGAGAATTCACTATAGTTAAAAAATAAACAAATGACAGAAAAAGAATGCAAAATCATTTCATTTGGTTCTTGTGTATTGCATACTAATTGGCGCAAACCAAACTTTACCATTCAGTGGATGCTACAATTTTCATTGCAAATCGATCCTACAAATCACCTAATAGAATGATATGCACAATCACAAACCCAAGTATTCATGTGGATACCACTAACCGCACACAAGACAGTTAATTCATAAAATTACTTCCTATACTTCATTTTATCTTCAACCTGATGATACCCGATTTTTTCTCTCTTCTTTTGACGGAAACTTGTACGATTCTTTTTCCTTGTGAGATTGATAAACCCTGATTTACCGATTTCATTGCCTGTTTAAGCTTAAGAAACTGCACACTGATGATTAGAACATCTTTCGTTTATGAGGTAAAATGGCATTGCTTCTAGTTGTGCTTATAGATTCTTAAACGGAATTAGGTAAATCGGGGTTTATCAATCTCACAAGGAAAAAGGCACAATGAACAAGTTTTCGTCAAAAGAGAGAAAAAATCAGGTGTCATCAGGTTAAAGATAAAAAGGAAGTATAGTTGGAACTCAGTTGACATAATTGGGAGTGTTTGGGAATGCTATTGTTAGTAGCTTTTAGCTTCATGCTACTAATTTTAGTTATAAATTATAAATTTTTTCAAACACTTATAACTTCTGCTACAATTTATAACTATTTTTTCTTTTATTTGAATTACAAGCTACAATTTTTATCAAACACTCATAACTTTTTCTACAAGTCATAATCTATATGCAATAGCTTTGCCAAATACCACCAATATAATGCGTTCAAATCATCCCATAAAGTCAGGTTGATAAACGTATCGAACTTTGATTCTCATTTAATTTTCTCAATTTCAAACACTCTATGCATTTTAAATTGCAGTAATGCTCTACTCACTCAGAACAAAGACAAACATATCACGACAAGCCAAACCAGAATGCCACCCACAAATAGCTTTCATCTAGTCCCCTCTGGAGCTGCAACAAAGATATTCACATAGAAACAGAGTTACATAGCTATTGTAATATCAAAATAGACATAAAAACATCATAAAAGCTATATGGAGAGACCAATACAGAACGTTACATCCATTGCTAGTATCCCCCAAGATAACAGCAGATGATTCAGAGAAATACAGCTAGAACCACCCAGTAAATCTATACACACACACACACACAAGTAGCATTTCCATGTAAATCAACCACCAAAACGCCTCTGAGAAGACCCAAGATAGAACTGTAAGGAATATATATGAAAGCGTTCGGGAGTGTTTGGCAAAACTACTGCTGCAGTAGTTTTTAATTTTCTATTACAAATTTTAGTTCTAAACAACATGTTTTTTCAAACACCAACAACTTCTGCTACAATTTATTATTAATTTTTCTTTTATTTCAGCTACAAGTTACAAGTTACAAACTACAATCTCTATCAAATACTCATAACTTCTGTCACAAACTATAATCTATAAACTACTAGTTTCAACAATGTTAAACACCACCTTCACTTATATGCTGAACCATTAAGGCCTTGATTGGTAACTAGCTTAAAAGCTAGCTTTTTAGCTTTTTGTGTTTTCAGCCAAAAAATTAAATTGAATTCAAAGTAAGTTGTTTGGTAACTTAGCATTTAAGCTAACTTTTTTGAAGTTGATTGTTGGTAAAAAATTAACTTTTTTACTTTTTGTTCAAAATTAACAATTTTACCATTTTATATAATTGATATTAATAATTATATGTAGTTGGTAGTGATAGTAAATAAATTGTGAATAAGAGGTATTATTGTATTTTAAAAGTGGTGGGACTTTAATTTGAATATTCTGAAAATTTGTATTTTGATTTGACATTCTAACTTTTTAATTTTTTTAATTTTTTGCCAAACGGATAAGATCAGCTTTTTTACATTTTTAGCTAAAAAGTCAAAAAAGCCAAATTATCAATCCGGACCTAAGAATGGTACCTAAAATTTGAGCAGGGATTTCTCGGTCCCAAAAATTCTCAAATCTAAATGCATTGAAGTTCATTAAACCATAGAATAACACTTTTTTTTCAAATAAGCACCAATTCATTTGGGGTTCCATAAATTCACTTTTTTCCTATTCAAAGATCAGTTCTTTGTCGAAAACATCAAAAAGAAAAGATGTCAAAGGGGCATTTCACTTCCCAAACAGATCCTCCACATGTCCAACGATTCTCAATGCAGATCGATACAGGGCGACATATAACTTCTGAGACGGGTGGTCCCTTGCTCTAAAATACCACTAGCAGAGAGAAAAGCATGTAAATCAAGAAACAAGTATACGCAATCAATCCACGGTACTCATCCCCGCAAGAAGCAAGCTCAACCAGAAGCCTCGTGCAAACTCGCGTCGACCATATCACGAAAACCCCCGCCATCAATAAAATCGCAACCCCACCTTGGGGAAGGAACAGCCCGATGGCCGATAAAATCACCATAGGCAACATACAATATCCGATCAAACTCAAACACCGATACAAATCCAAGTCCCCATTTCGCCCAGCCAACATATTGAACACCACGTACAGAAACAGAGCCGAAACGGTGACCCAACCCAATAGAATCCCAAAATGTAGCTTTCCGGCAAGCAATTGGAATAATCCAAAAGCCATCAAGAACAGAAAGGGGCCCGATAAGTCGGCATCTTCGTGTAGATTTGTGTTCGCTTTAAACGGATTCAAAATCGATATAGTTTTGCTCCAAATCTGTCTGGTGTTGATTCCGAGTTCTTCGAGTAGTGGAGGCTCGTCGTCAAACCCGGCACCGATTCCCACAAAATTACCGCCGAATTGCGGAACCGAGAAAGACGTAGACGCCGCGGCGGAGCCGATGTCGAACGAGATGAAGGGGATGCTAGGGCTTGAAGACCGCGGCGGCTGGAACGGCGCCGTAGGAAGCCGCCGTTGTTGCGCGCCGGAGGCGGGGTTTTCGCTGGAAGGGAAAACCACCGGCGGCACATTGAATTCCTTCGCCATGCTCAAAGATCCGTTGATTCCAATTCGGTTCGAATCTCAGAACACGAAAAGAAATAGAATTAGGGTTTGGAGATCGGAATCGACGGACATGTGTATATAAATTTTATGTGCAAGTAAAATTGAGAATTTTGGTTCAACCCAATCGTGAGAAATGAATCGACGATAGTTCACTAGACCCGTTGATTTCGATGCTGAAATCTGTGAGGAAGATTTGGAGATTAGGGTTTTGATGATTGAATCTGCGTATGAACAGAATAAATGGCTAAGCCTCAGAAAACGAAGTGAGTTGAAACTTGACGACGAAGCTACATACATATGGAAGGCACACGAGCATTGATATCGACATTTATTACACTTTTTTTCTTCGAACCATCTCCATCTCTCTCTATATTTTTACAAGATTATTTTTTTAATTTAATACATTTTTATA